>LBNU01036014.1:69581-85258 GCA_014162995.1 Artemisia annua | reverse complement strand
AAATTTGCAGTTAAACTTACAAGTTTTTCTCCCATTGATCTAATCTCTTCATCTGGATATAAAAGCCTTGAAAATGTAGGCTGCTGCATATCAACAATAACCACATCAGGGTGAGAGCAGAACTAGAACATGTCAAAGCTCACAACATAACAGAAAGATGAGCATACTGGAATAAAGTTCTTGATTAGATGCTAGAAAACCTTCCTCTCTAAAAAGTATGTGGTTATATATATTGTTGACGGGTGAATTTATTTCTTGACATTTGACATAGAGACACTATTTCCTTGTCTTTTGTTAGGTGCATCTAGTTTGTTAGGCGCCACTAGTTCAACTATCTGCTGTTTTGGTGGTTTTGAGTCGCTTGATTCGCCACTGATTCAACTATCTGCTTTGGTGGTTTTGAGTCGCTTGATGCCACTGGTTCAACTATCTGCACAAACATGATAGGAATAAAACGCATATTAGATCTTGTAACTTTGTCCCAACCACCCAATTAAAAATAAGGTATAGATTAAACTCTAGGAATGGTTTACAAAGGTACAAGTAACTTTGTCCCAACCACCCAATTAAAAATGAAAAAAATAAGCTGAAAAAATCAAATAGACCAACGTGACTACTTGATTAGAAACAGCTATATTTTTTGATAATCAGATCTTGGTCTTTTTCTGATTTTAGGCTTTCTTATAATCGATTCTACATCTTTTATTTGTAACTTTTATTCAACCTTCCAAAGCTATGTACATTTCAGATTATTTTTTTTTAAACTAGAAAAAAGTAAAGATTCCAAGGTAGCATTTGCTTTTGGCCAGTCTGGTTATGGTCAATCTAGTTTTTAAATCAGTCCTCGCATAATGGGTGCTTAAAAACATCTAAACGATGAATTCAAGGATAAAAAACCATTTCAGATGTGAATGAACTTTGCAAAATAATAAAAGATAATACCATATAAAAATGGCGGGCTGGGTAACATGTCACCAAAGAAATTTCGAGTTGTTTTGCAACCTGATAATGTATTAATAAATTAAGGACTAAGATAGGCACCAGATAAAGATGCCTGAATGCATCAAAAGTGTGTACTCAGGTATTTACAAAAAATCTTGTCATTATAAGATAGCAAGGTGGTATATGAACCTTGAGATTGTTTCAAAGCTTCATTGACAGCCTCATCAACCCGATTTAAATATCTGCACAAATTACATATAGCTTTAGTGAAATCAAATTTAAGGAGCTTGAACCATGTAGCTCAATAACCATGTAAAAGCAAAGTACCAATCAAGAACAGGGCGAGGTTGGAGTGTTCCTCGCCAGTAATTAGGATCAACCAAACCAATGGCATTCCTCAGCTAGTCAATTCTCGAAACATTAGCCACCACAATTGGAACACCATATCCTTCTAAATTCAATGTTAATTTCTCATAGTGAGCTGAATACCGCCACCGCCGTATATTATCAGTCGCAACTATCACCGCCATTGTAATTGAGACCCCAAATCCAGGAATCGAAACATTTATCGAAACATTTATGCTACCGAGCCGGACTGGACCGCCAAACATGTCATTGGATCGGGCCTAAGCGGTGGTCTTGGTGCGAGTGTGGTGGTGGTGCGAGCGGTGGCGTTGGTGAGGAGAGTGTTGAGGAGATAGAAGAAGATCAGATCTAGTTTTTGTGGATATATATTTGGGATGGAGTATTGAAAAATATGGGCGGGTCAATGAAATATTTGGGTGGAGGGGCAATTTAAATTTGGGGAAAATTTTAGGCGGGCTGGCAAAAGTTAAAATTTGGGATGGAGTATTCAAGCTCAAGCCTATCAAATGAAGTTAAATGTTTAATGAGTGATATAGCATATGTTTTTTTTTTATATATTTTGTATGTAAGCGTACTAAGTGTAAATAGTTATTTATGAATGTATCGAGATTTTCGAGCCGAAGGTGAACCGAATTCGATTATTAGGTTATATTTCAATTTTAATTTGTGTAAGAAAACACAACTTTACAAATAAATCGAGCTTTTCGAGTCAAGCTCAAGCCGAGTTCAAACTTTCTCGATCCCGGATAACATGATCGGGAGGTCCCTGCATACTTGCTTCTTAGTGTCTGTGACAAACGGTATACACCTACCAAGCCGGTGTAACCCATGCATGATCGCCTTTAATAACTTCAAATACAATTCATATAACATTCACACTATAACTATACACCTACCAAGCCAGTGCAACCCATACATGACCGGTGATAATGGCTAATTCACATGGGTGATGGGTCATGGGTCATATGCATTAGGTTATCACTGGTCACATTCAATAATGGGTATTTGATATCATATGGGTCATATGCATTGGGTTATAGTTGCTTAGAGTGTCATGTTACGACACATCCATGACTGTTGATAGTGGGTCATGTGCATTGGGTTGTAGTGGCGTATAGTGTCATGTTATCGACCAATACATGATTGGTGATCGACAATGGGTAATTAACATGGATCATGTGTTGGGTTTTAAGATTCTACTTCTGTGAAATTATCTAAGTGTCAAACTGCTGCTAGTATAATGAATCTGCTGCTAGTGTAATTAAGCTGCTGCTATGTTGAATCTGCTGCTGAAAGGTTACAAGACTCTGCTGCTTGAAGATAAGAGTTATACATGTCTTGTAATTATAGTAATGATATTGTGTATATTCTATATGTTTAGAATATCTTTGTTTGTGTAAGAAGTTATTGTAAAACCGTGTAGGGTTCCTTGTCTATAAAAGGAGATCCCTAGGGTTAGAATTATGTACGTGTCTGTGTTAAGTCAAATCACTTCAAGTTTGTAAACCCTAGCATTGTTAGAGTGCTCGTATTTAATATATTGAAGTATTAAAGTGTGAAATCAGTGTTCTTGTATTCATCTTAAGTTAAACAGTATATTCCGCATATTGTTTAAGTTTCTTACAACTCAAGTCAGCTTCTATATAAGTTGTTTTAGATTTATCTAAGATAACTAATTAGATCTACTGCTCAACTGGGATCAACAAGTGGTATCAGAGCTTGTGATCTAGAAGCTGTGATCAAGAAGAACTCAAGTACTCTCAAATTCTGTTCATAACCACATCTGAAGTCATGGGTGATGAAACACACATGGTTACTGCATCAAAAGTGCCAATGCTCAAGCAAGGAGAATATGAGCTTTGGAAGATGAGGATCAAGCAATACATGAGAATGATTGACTACAAAATGTGGAATGTTGTCCTGAATGGAGACAAATTCCCAGTGATTGTTGATGGGAAGGAGGTGCCCATCAAAGGCAAGGAAGATGAAGATCAAAGGAAACTGGAGATCAAGACTCACAGTATTCTCATGATGGGAATACCTAATGAGTTTCAGTTAGACTTTGAAGGCTGTGAAACTGCCAAGGATCTTATGGATGCTGTTGAAACAAGGTTTGGTGGCAATGCTGCTACCAGAAAATCAAGGAAGAATGTTCTAAAGCATCAGTTTGAAAACTTCACTGCTCTAAGTGGAGAAAACCTTGATGGTACCTATAACAGACTTCAAAAGCTTATAAGTCATCTGAAGCTTGTGGGCTACACAGTTCCTGAAGAAGACATCAATCTTAAGTTTCTCAGAAGCCTTGCACCAGAATGGAGCATGCATACTGTTGTGTGGAGAAACAAAGCTGATTTTGACACAATGAGCTTGGATAATCTCTACAACAACTTGAAAGTATATGAATGTGAGATGAACATCTCATCTAGTTCATCTACTTTATCCTCTGCTGCTCAAAATATGGCTTTTGTGTCGTCTAAAACTACTAACTCTTCAGACACTCACTCTGCTGCTTATGGTGTCTCTGCTGCTAGCTCTAGTAGTCCTGCTGCTGGTTCCAACAACAGTGATACTATGAGTGATGCTGCTATATGTGCATTCTTAGCTGACCTTACAACAGGTACTCAAGTTCTAAATCAAGATGCAGATCACATTGATCCTGATGATCTTGAAGAAATTGATTTGAAGTGGCAAATGGCTATGTTGACCTTGAGGGCAAGGAAGTTCTTGAAGAGGACTGGAAGACAGCTTAAGTACAAGGCTCAGGGAAACATGGGCTTTGACAAATCAAAGATGGAATGCTACAACTGCAATAGAAAGGGTCATTTTGCCAGAGAATGTAGGTCTCCCAAGAAACATGGAGATTCCACCAAGAAGAATGCAGAAGAATCAAAGCCTTCTACTGCTTTGGTATCTTGTGATGGTTTAGGTGACTATAATTGGAGTGACTTGGCTGAAGAAGAGCCAAATCATGCTCTTGTTGCTAAGGTGAAATCTACAGGGCATAACTTTGCTCTTATGACCTATGCTTCTTCATCATCTGGCTCTGACTCAGAGGTATCCAATGAGTCTAATGATTCTACTTGTTCGTTTCAATCTTGTGTTGACACAATAGAAGAACTTGAAGCTAGGAATGAAAGTCTTAGGCAAGAAGTTGAATCTCTAAAACTTGATAACTTAGGTTATAAAGTAGGAATTCAAAATGTAGAAAGAAGAATTGAATACCTTAAAGAGTGTGAGTTTGAATACGTTGATAGGATCAATATACAGGATGGTGAGCTTTTTGTTAAAAATAATGAAATAGAAACACTTAAGAAAAAGATAGTAGAAGCAGAGCAGGCCATGGATGCAGCTCTTGTAGAAAAGGATAATCAGGTTGTTAGAGTTGAAAAACAAAAATTTGCTTCAACTGTTATAAATAAAACCATTGAATGTCAATTAATGAGAAGAGGCAGTGGCATAGGATATAATGAAGTAGCTCCTCCTGTAAAAAGTGCTTTTGCACCACCAGATTAGGAGTTATCATTTCTATATGAATTAGATGTCAACAACTCTGTATGTGAAACTAGTAGTGTTAATAATATAACACCTAAGGTTGCTGAGAAAAAGTTATCATATGCACCAATCATTGAAGATTGGGTGTCAGATAAGGAGGATGAACAGGATGAATCAACACAAAGTGACAAAAAGGAAGAAATTTCTAAAGTTGATGAGTCAAAAGTTACACAGGTTAAGTTTCTGAAACCTGTGCTAGGTTAAAATATGTCTAAGAAAGTTGTTGAGTATAATGAGGTACGTAGACATCATATGAAAAGGTTTAACAACAAGCCTAGGGGTAATCAGAGAAATTTCAATAACCTAGTTTCACATAAATTAGGTAATGAATTTCAACTAAGAAAGAAGGCATGTTATAAATGTGGTAGTTTTGAGCATCTCATGATAAACTGTAAGGACTACCAAAAACCTGTTTGGAACCAATATACAAGAGTGAATCATCAAAACTTTTCAAAAAGGAATCACTTTCCTTCTAAAAGACAAATGGTTCCAAGAGCAGTTTTATTGAGATCTGGTGTTACTAGATCCATTGTAACTACTCAAACAAACAGGCCTTTTCATAATAAAACAACTGGTCCTACTGCTAGTCCAAAAGTAGACTCTGCTGCTAAGGCAAAAGACTCTACTGCTGTCCCAAAAGTCATAACAGATACAGTTGTTGGAAACCATTTTTATGCTGTAAAGGCCTCAGCTTGCTGGAGTTGGAAACCAAAATCAAATGCTATATCTCAAGTTTCCAACAACACCAGTGCATCAATGGACCTCACTAAATATGACTATGTTGATGCACAAGGCAGATCCAAGTCAGTGATGGCTTGGGTCAAAAAGAGAAACTGATTTCTCTATTTTTCATGTGCAAGGCAATATCCAGGATGAGTTAAAAAACAAAGGAATTGTGGATAGTGGATGCTCTGGACATATGACAGGAGACATATCCCAACTTGAAGATTTTGAGCCTATTGAAAATGGTGGATATGTTGCTTTTGGTAATGATGTCAAAGGAGGAAAAATTGTAGGTACAGGTACAATCAAAACAGGGAATTTGGATTTTGAAAGAGTGTTCCTTGTAGAAGGACTAAAGTTTAATCTCTTTAGTGTCTCACAGATGTGTGACAAAAGAAACTTTGTTCTTTTTACTGACACTGAATGTCTTATCCTTTCTCCTGACTTTAAGTTGCCAGATTATAAATTTGTGCTACTAAGAGTCCTTAGATCTGATAACATATACAGTGATCATATAAAGAACATAGTCCCCAAAAGAGCTTTAACTTGTCTTCTTGCAAAGGCCACTGTTGATGAATCCAAATTATGGCACAGAAGACTTGGACATTTGAATTTCAAAACCATGAATAAATTGGTTAAAGGTAACCTTGTTAGAGGTTTGCCTTCAAAAGTTTTTGAAAATCTTGAAACATGTGTTGCCTGTCAAAAGGGTAAACAACAAAGAGTGTCTTTTAAGTCCAAAGTTGTGAATACAATTACCAAGCCTTTACATTTGCTTCATATGGATTTATTTGGACCTGTTTATGTGCATAGTCTGAATAGGAAGCAATATTGCCTAGTTGTCACAGATGATTTTAGCAGGTTTACATGGGTGTTCTTTCTAGCTTCTAAGGATGAAACAACTGAAATTCTTAAGGAATTCATAACTAGAATGGAAAACCTAATAAATCAAAAAGTTAAAATAATCAGATGTGACAATGGAACTGAGTTTAAGAATTATGCTATGAATCAGTTCTGTGTGGGTAAGGGTATCTTAAGACAATACAGTGTTGCTAGAACTCCTCAACAAAATGGTGTAGCTGAAAGGAGAAATAGAACATTGATTGAGGCTGCTAGGACTATGTTCTCAGACTCTAAATTGCCTATACCTTTTTGGGCTGAAGCAGTGAATATTGCCTGCTTTGTGCAAAATAGAAGTAAGGTAGTTAAGCCTCACAATAAGACCCCTTATGAATTACTTCATGGTAGGAAGCCCATGATAGCTTTCTTTAGACCATTTGGGTGTCCTATTACCATCTTAAATACCAAAGACCAATTAGGCAAGTTTGATGAGAAGGCTGATGAGGGTTATTTTGTTGGATACTCTATAAATAGTTGAGCTTTTAGGGTGTACAATAAGAGAACCAAATTCGTAGAGGAGAATTTGCATATTAAGTTTGATGAGAATAAATTTAATACTGCAAAAAGAGAACCTGAGTGGCTTTTTAAAATTGATATGCTAACCAAAACCATGAATTATGAGCCAGTGATTGCAGGTGTAGATACTAACCATGTTGCAGGTACAAAGGAAAATGTTTCTGCAGCTACAGATGCTAAGAAGTCAACACCTCAAGAAGAGTTTGTTTTGGTTGAAAAATGGAAGATTGGTCCAACTATTATTCCCACTCAGAAGAACCTAAGCTCACAAGATGATGATTCTCCCAAGGGAGCTGAGGGAGGTGGTATGAAATCATCTTGTGTTGCACAGGTGGTTGATAATGAACCACTTGTGGATGATGTTATGAAGGTCACATAGGAAACTAACTCAAGCAGTAGTCTGTCTGATTCTGCTGCTACAAACAATTCTGCTGCTGAGCAGTCTGCTTCTCAAACAACACTCAAGTTTCCTACTGCTGACACACAAGGCATATCCTTGGTTGATACATCTTCTCAATCTGATCCAGACATGCCTGGATTGACAGAAATATATGAGGATACACATGATGAAGCTCTTGATGGTGGACTTTTTGGTGCTCAAACTGATTTCAACAACATGGAATTCAACATTCCTGTGAGTCCCACAAAGACAACAAGGATACATAAGCATCATCCAAAAGATCAAATTTTGGGTGATCCATCATCAAATGTTCAAACAAGGAAGAAGACAAAGGAGCAACAGGATCTACTTTACAAAGGTTTCTTTGCTAGATATTTACATCAAAAAAATAGTCATAAAGATCTACAAAATTGCCTATTTGCTTGTTTTCTATCACAAATAGAACCCAAGAATGTTTATCAAGCATTACAAGAGTCAAGTTGGGTGGAAGCTATGCAGGAAGAACTTCTCCAATTTAGGATTCAAGAAGTTTGGACCTTGGTAGATCTGCCTAATGGAAAGAGGGCTATTGGGACAAAATGGGTTTTCAGATGCAAAAGAGATGAAGAAGGCATTGTGATTAGAAACAAAGCAAGATTAGTTGCTCAGGGATACACACAACAAGAAGGGATTGATTATGATGAAGTATATGCACCTGTGGCCAGAATTGAGGCTATTAGACTATTTTTGGCCTTTGCTTCATATAAAGACTTTGTAGTGTATCAAATGGATGTGAAGAGTGCTTTTCTATATGGGGAAATCAAAGAGGAGGTTTATGTGTCACAACCACCTGGTTTTGAAGATCCAAATTTCCCTGACAAAGTTTACAAAGTTGAAAAAGCACTGTATGGATTGCATAGAGCTCCCAGAGCATGGTATGAAAAGTTGTCAACCTACTTGTTGGAATGTGGTTACACTAAGGGTAGGATTGATAAAACTTTGTTCATTAAAAGAAATAAAGATGATATTTTGCTGGTACAAGTCTATGTTGATGACATCATCTTTGGTTCTACAAGCAAAGCTATGTGTGAGGAGTTTGAAAAGATTATGAAGAATAAGTTTTCCATGAGTTCTATGGGAGAACTTACATTCTTTTTGGGGTTACAAGTGAGACAAAAGGAGGACGGAATATTTATCAGTCAAGATAAGTATGTGACTGATATTTTGAAGAAATTTAGCTTCACTGATGCGAAGCCTGCAAAGAAAACTATGGAGAAAGACAAGCCATTGTTGAAAGATGAAGAAGGCAAAGATGTGGATGTTCATGTGTACAGATCAATGATTGGTTCATTGATGTATCTTACACCTTCAAGACCAGATATTATGTTTTCTGTATGTGCTTGTGCAAGATTCCAAGTTATTCCCAAAGAATCACATCTTAATGCAGTAAAGAGGATCTTTAGATACTTAAGGCATCAACCCAAATTGGGGCTTTGGTATCCTAAGAATTCACCATTTGAGTTAGAGGCCTTCTCTGACAGTGATTATGCTGGAGCTTGCTTGGATAGAAAATCCACAACAGGGGGTTGTCAATTTCTTGGAAGCAGGTTGGTGTCATGGCAATGCAAGAAACAAACTGTGGTGGCAAATTCTTCAACTGAAGCTGAGTATGTGGCTGCTTCAAGTTGCTGTGATCAAGTTCTTTGGATGCAAAATTAATTACTGGACTATGGGTACAATTTTATAAGCACCAAAATTCATATAGACAATAACAGTACCTTATGCATTATTAAAAATACTGTTTTTCATTCTAAAACAAAGCATATTGAGATAAGACACCATTTTATTAGATATTGTTATGAAAAGAAGTTAATTCAAATTGTTAAAATCCATACTGATCAAAATGTTGCAGATCTACTTACAAAACACTTTGATGTGGGTAGATTTCAATATTTAATTGCAAGTATAGGAATGATCAACCTTTAAAGAAAACTTATCTCTCTGTGTTTTGTAAAGTTTTGTGAAAGTTTGTACTGTTATTGGTCTTAAAAGTTTGTTGTCATTGCTAATTGTGGAAAATGCTGCTTAGTCCACTCTGCTGCTATATGGAAATTCTGTTGCTGAGTTGGATTTTGCTATTTTTGTTATTGTGGACTTGTATGTTTTGTGGTTTGGACTAACATTTTGCAGGCTCAAGTTTATATGGATGATTTTGCTGTATGTAAAAGAAAATAGTTCAACAAAAACAGTAAATTTCATTCACCAATCAAAGATGCAGATTACAAAGAAAGTCCTACAAAACACAAAAGATCTACATCAAAGGATTCCTAACAAGTTACTCCATGGGTCCTTTCCCTTTTCCCTTTGGATCAGACTTCTTCTTCAAGTGCATATCTTTGGTCCACAATTTCTTGCAAGCAAGACCAACCACAACCTTGAGGGGAGGTTTTCTTGATGATTTGGATGGCTCAGGCACTAGTATTGGACTCAGTGATGCCAAGGCTGTCTCAAGAGCTTGTGCAAGAGCATTGGGTAGCTTCTTGGCAAGTTCAGAGGTTTCTTCTCCATGGGCAGACCTTGAAGTTCCCTCACCTTTCTTTTTAGCAGGAGATTGGTATTTGGGATGGTATGGAAGAATGGAGGCGTTGATGTCATGCTTGAACTTTCTGGCTTGTTCCTTTGTCCTCATTCTTCTATGAGGAGGATGATATGGTGGAAGGTATGGAGGACATGGCATGGTATCCAATGAGGAATCAGAATCAGAATCAGAGGAATCAGATGAGATATTTACAACTTCGCGTTTTGGTGCCATGATTGAATTCAATTGTGTGCAAATTGGAAGAGATTAGGGTTAATGAGTGATGAATTAGGAATGGATCGGATTCCCTTTTTATAACGGGTTAATTGGGCAAGATAGTTAATGCGTAGTTGGTAATTGGCATTAATTTTGGTAAATAGGGCCTAATTAATGGAAGGTTTGACTTTTGACCGAGAAATATCTTCAGTGCAATCAACTCTGCTGCTAGACAAATCACTCTGCTGCTAGTTGTTTTACTCTGCTGCTAGTTATGCTGCTGCACAGGGTTCTACTGCTCCGTTTAAAAGTGGAAGGGCGGTTATGTAACTTCCCAAAACAGTTTAAAAACCTAATTGGATCTCACAATTAGTTTTTACGCTCTCTCAGTTGAAGTATAACCACACCCTAACATTCCATTATCATCAAAGTCAAAATCTCCAAAATTCACAAACCCTAATTCATGGAAAGTACACACGCATGGGCTGAGAATCACAACAATGTTGCACTTCTGGATGCATCAATGGTTCCTGAAGAGTTCACAGATATGGTAAAATTTCTTAATGCTACTTCCATTAGGTATGCATTAACTGTGAACCCTACTATATATCATTCCTACATTAAACAGTTTTGGTTTACTGCTAAAGTCAAAACTATAAATAGGGAAAAACAGATTAGGGCCATGGTAGATGGTCAACAAGTCCTTGTCACTGAATCATCTATTAGAGAAACTCTTCTCTTTGATGATGAGAATGCGCCTAAGGTTCTTGTTAACACTGCCATTTTTGAAGGTTTACATGCTTTGGGATATGAGAGGCAAAATGATGGTTTAAAATTTCAAAAAGGGCTTCTCTGTTCTCATTATAAATTTTTGGTCCATAATCTTTTACATTGTTTGAGTCCTAAAACATCTGGGTGGAATGAGTTCAGTGCTCCCATAGCATCTGCTATGATATGCCTGAGCAAAGAAGACCCATTTAATTTTTCAAACATGATTTTAGAAGGAATGGCAAAAACTATAAGAGAAAAAGGATCATATTTGCTTTATCCTAGATTTGTTCAATTGTTTTTTGGAAAACCAAATTTCAAAAGTAAGAACACACAGGGCCATATATGAAGCACCCCCTTTGGTTCCTAAAATGTTTACTTTCTTGATTAAAAATGGAAAAGGTTTTTCAGGCAAGTTTACACTACTTTTACCATATATGGTGCAACTTGTGCAAAACAACCAGGGTGAAGAGTCAGGAACTCCCACTGATTCCCAACACACACCCACTTTTGAAGGCTCATCCTCTCCAACTCAAAAGACCCAAACACATAGGGAAACTTCAAAGAACACTGAGCAATCTCAGGCCAGTGTTAGGATGAATGAATCAGATGAGACTGTCTCAGGTGATGGAGGAGACAGATTGGCAAGGGCTACCACTACTGCTACTAGCTTAGAAGCAGAGGAGGGCAGTGATAACATAAGTAAGACCCAAACCAAGGCAACATCTAGTGAGGAAGATTCTTCTGAATCTGAATCCAGTGATGGAAACCCTAGCCACATGGTAAATACAGGGGGTTCAGATGATCAAACTAGGTTTGATGCTGAGCTTAAGTCCAAAGATTCACCTTTTAGGGAAGGTAATACATCCCGAAGTGATGAGGATAGATCTGAAACAAATGAATTGATGGATGATACTGTACAAAATGTCAGTGTCAATGATTCACCTTTCGGACCAGGTAATATAGGTCGAAGTGATGAGACTAGTATGCAAACTGTTAAGAAATTGATGGCCAAATGTACCACTTTGGAGACCAAATGCACATCTTTGGAGGAACAAGTTCTTGATCTCAAAAAACTTTCATCTGCTCAAGCTAAGGAGATTACTAAAATGCAGCAACAGATGAAGGTGCTGCTCAATTTAAAGAAATCAAGATCTTTAACCTTCAAAAGATTTAAGAAAGTGGGACCTTCCAAGATTATTAGTTCCTCTGCTTAACCCACTGCAATGGAAGAGGATGCTTCCAAATAGGGGAGGAATGAAAGGATGACTTCAGGGGAGGATAAAATTTTGGAAGAAAATGATGGTTTGAATGCTGGTATGGGTACAGGGGAGGATATGGAATTAGACAGTGGTGATGGTGATAATGCTGATAGGTTTGTGGTTGCTGATAAAGAAGGACATGAGGCTGTGATGGAAAAGATTGTTGAAGCTAAAGAGCNAGTGGGACCTTCCAAGATTATTAGTTCCTCTGCTTAACCCACTGCAATGGAAGAGGATGCTTCCAAATAGGGGAGGAATGAAAGGATGACTTCAGGGGAGGATAAAATTTTGGAAGAAAATGATGGTTTGAATGCTGGTATGGGTACAGGGGAGGATATGGAATTAGACAGTGGTGATGGTGATAATGCTGATAGGTTTGTGGTTGCTGATAAAGAAGGACATGAGGCTGTGATGGAAAAGATTGTTGAAGCTAAAGAGCAGGTGGTAGAACAACTCAAAACCTTGGAGCCTGAACAACTTATGAAGGCTACTAAGATGATGAGTGGGGCTTTAAAAACCTTAGGAGACTCTGCTGTTGAAGATGCTGCTAAGAACTCTGCTGCTCCAGAATCTACTGCTCCAACTATTGTTGATCAATCTGTTGTTAGTAAAAATGTTCAGGGTTCTGGTGCTGAGAACTCTGCTGCTCAAGAGACTGCTGCTCAAGAAACTGTTGCTGATCCTGCTGCTAGTGAAAATATCAATTCTGCAGATGCACAGGGATCTGCTGCTGAGGCTATGGTGATGCTTAGTGAAAAGGCATCAGCAGCTCAATCAGAACAACAATCTCAACAACAACCATCACCTCAATCACAACAACCACTATCTGAACAGACTGTTGTTGTTCAACAACAATCAATACCAAACCCTACACCTCAACCAAAGCCACTCCCAAAAGAAGTGCAGATGCCTAAACCATCTACAATAGGAGTAACTATCAGAGAACCTACCATTCCAAAGAAGAAGACTATCCCAGTTGCAGCTGCATCAGATAAGGGCAAAGGTAAAATGGTTGATCAAGAACCTGAGATGGATTCAAGTGATGAAGAAATATTAACCCACATACCTTATCAGTATTGACCTAAAGATAAGCAACTGAAATACAATGAAGATGCTGCAAAGAAGTTTCAAGAAAATGAATACTTGATTGAACAACAACTTCTTAAACAAGAAAGACTTCAAGCTGAGAAGGAAGAAAAGGATAAAAAAGCATATGAGGAATGGGAGGCTACAAAGATTCAGATGGATGCAGAGATTGAACTCTCCAAGTTAGTAAAAATTGAAGAACAAGAAGTTCCAGAATTTGATGTTAAAGCTTGGATGAAGGTGGTTACAGCAAAGAAAAGAAAGGAAGCTGCTGCTGCAAGAAAGAAAAGGAAGATTCTCAGGGGACCAACACCTCTTCAGCAAAGAAAAAGTCAAGAGCAATATCTGAGACATGTAAAAGGTTGGAAACTTAATCAACTCAGAAATTTCTCTGACTCTGATATCTTCACAATGTATCAAAAGGCTAGAACAGAAACTGAAAGATTCATTGCTATTGGGTCAAAAGAAGACGAAGAACAGATTGCTAAGATGAATGAGAAAATGAGGGGTCCTAAGAAAGTTAATAAAGCTGAGAAAGTGTTAGAGGCTGAGAAAGTTGAAGTGCCTAAGGTACCAGAGCAGGTGAAAGAGAGTGTTGCAGAGATTAAACCTCTTCCTACCTATGAAAGTAAGAAAAGAGGAGTTTTCAAGAAGACCTTTGCTAGGAAAAAGAGGAAGGTTGAGAAAGAGAATGAAGAAGAAGCTACAGAGGAGATACCACAAGCTGAACAAGATAGTTTGATGGCTCTTACCATTTTGGCTACACGTGAGGAACCACAAATCTCAAATGCAGTTCCTTTAGCAGCTAAACATCCAATCATCTCTTACACATTCAGAGTTAGAGATGGAAGTAAAGGGTATTGGGAGTTTAAGAGAACTAATGATATGTATTATGGGTTTATTAGATTCTCTCAGATGCTTAACTTCATGGATAGGGATGATGTGTGTGATATTTGGAAACTGTACAAAGAAAAATTTGGAGATACACAACCAGAAAATGATCATGAGAATGTTATCTATCATAACCTGAAGATAATGTTTGAACCTCATGTTACTGATAGAGAATGGATGGAAATGAGAAATTCAAAGGTAAACAGATGGTATTTATATTAATCTTGTGGTGTTCATGAAGTATAAGCTGGAGGTGTTACTGTGTTTCTTTTGGTAGAGAAAGATTATCCTGGTTTGAATGCTAATAGGGAGATAATCACTCAGATGGTACAAAATGGATTCTTAAAGCTTCAAAGACACTTCAAGTCAGATGATCTAGCTTGTAAGTTGCTGCAGAAGTATGAGAAGATTCTACATTCAAAGAAGTAAGTGTTTGGAAGCATCCTCCTGGTGATTATTTGTGCTTAAAAGAAACTTGATGATTTGGGAGGCAAATATCAAGTTTAGGGAGGATTGTTGGGTTTTAAGATTATACTTCTATGAAATTATCTAAGTGTCAAACTGCTGCTAGTATGCTGAAAGGTTACAAGACTATGCTGCTTGAAGATAAGAGTTATACGTGTCTTGTAATTATAGTAATGATATTGTGTATATTCTATATGTTTAGAATATCTTTGTTTGTGTAAGAAGTTATTGTAAAACCGTGTAGGGTTCCTTGTCTATAAAAGGAGATCCCTAGGGTTAGAATTATGTACGTGTCGGTGTTAAGTCAAATCACTTCAAGGTTGTAAACCCTAGCATTGTTATAGTGCTCGTATTTAATATATTGAAGTGTTAAAGTGTGAAATCATTGTTCTTGTGTTCATCTTAAGTTAAATAGTATATTCCGCATATTGTTTAAGTTTATTACAACTCAAGTCAGCTTCTATATAAGTTGTTTTAGATTTATCTAAGATAACTAATTAGATCTACTGCTCAACTGGGATCAACATCATGGCTCATGTGCATTGGATTTTGTAAACTAAGACAAATAATATACAACATTTTTATACGTTTTGTATTTTTTTTACGTTTTCATCCGTTTGTAACGTTTTTCGTCCCCTTTTGACCGTTTTCAATCAATTTTGATCGATTTCGCTAGTTTTCGACCGACGTTGACAATTTTTGACAGATTTCGACGGATTTAGACCGACTACGAC
The DNA here is from genome assembly GCA_014162995.1 of Artemisia annua. Lineage (NCBI taxonomy): Eukaryota > Viridiplantae > Streptophyta > Magnoliopsida > Asterales > Asteraceae > Artemisia > Artemisia annua. Next base: position 69,880 of record LBNU01036014.1, on the reverse strand, counting down.
CGATTGCGACCGTGTTCGACCGATTTCATCCATTTTGAACGTTTTCGGCAATTTTCGCTCGTTTTCATATGTTCTAAGCATTCTGAACGTTTTTTCCTTTGTATTAAAACGTTATGAAACGTTTATTACGTTTTCGTATATTTTTGTATGATTTTTTCATTTCCATACGTCCTTCTCCTTTTTATTCGGGTTATTTGAATGAATTGTAATTCAAAGAATTAGAATGTGTTGTAATTGTAATCTGTTGGAATTGTAATTGATGAAATGTGTCATTGTGTTTGGTTGACTCGCAACGTAAT
>LBNU01036014.1:42102-66301 GCA_014162995.1 Artemisia annua | reverse complement strand
TTTGACTTTTAACAAAGCATCATAACATAGTCAACAAAGCAACATAACATAATTAATCAACAAAAAGATAACTTGATCATATAGTAATCGATAACCTGATTAACAAAGAAACATAACATAAGTTTTCTTTGAACACAAAGCAACATAACATAATTAATTAGAGTAACCTTTTTTTCACCATGGTTTTGATAGTCCAACTTAGTAATAAATAAGTTTGGTGAGGGGATTTGGGGGTCTGGTTCCTCCATTTAATATATAGGGAGTTTGTTGCAAAAAAGGTCCGTAAAACGTCCCTCAACACTAAAGGTGCTAGCAGCGTAAACTATCTACTAGCAGCATTAACTGTGTACATTAACATACCCAAGCACCGATGTAAATAACAATTATACAGAAACATTAATGGTAACATAGTGGTTCATACTTAATGATTAAAACATTAAAATAACATAATAATGATTAATATCATCTTACATCAGGCTAAATTCAATGAAAATTATACAAACTTTTTTGAATGCTTTTGTGAATATCAACAATGTTTCCACGGATTTCTTCTATTTCTTGATTCCGAAGATCAACTTTGTTCTGATGCGCCAGTATGGTCTCTTGGTCTTTCTTGTTCTGTGCTTCCAACCGCTTGATTCGGTTGTTGTAAAGTTCAACCAACTGTTGTTCAGTACCAAATAGGCCTCCAAAATGGCATTTGTCCCAGGACTCTTGGGTTAGGCTGTGGATTTTATATTTTTCTGGCATTGGCGGAGGAGGAGAAGTATCCCTTGAAGGAGGAGGAGGAGAAGTATCCCTTGAACGTTTTGTTTTCTTTGAAGCAGGATTTGAAGATGATGAAGCCATTGCAGTTCTAAACAAAAATTGAATACGTAATGAAAAAATGAAAGAAGTTGGTTGTAATTTCTTTGTATTTATAGGCACACAAGAATCGCAATGTCACAACGTTTAAGTGTCACAATGATTTACAATTAAGTATTTAAGTATCACAACGGTTTACAATAACTTTTTTACAGTTACACCGGTTTACGATAAGTATTTAACAGTCACAATGTTTCCCAAGACTCACAATGTCAACGTTTTAATATTTAGGGATTTTGTTGCAAAAAAGGTCCCTAAAACGTTTTAATATTTCTATTGTTATGTTTATCTTTTTTTTTATTTAATGCAAGTAATGAACTGAATATGAATCGTTTTATTTTTGTGGCATTTTATTTTTATCTCAATGTATGTATGTTTTTGCAATACTCAGTTTTCACTAGGCAAACCGCATCCAATGCATCATTAGGAAGAGTGATATGCACAAATACGATGAAGTACTTCAAGAGGGCATGTGCTATGTTGTTAGCGGTTTCTGTGTGACAAACACTATCTTTCATCTATTCATTAAGCTTGATTTATGCCTAGCAACATCAATTTATGCCTAGCAGCATTAAGTTATGCCAAGCAGCATTAAGTTCTGAGTTACTAGCATTCACCCAAATTCCAATCCAAACAGCTTTTTATATGCCTTTCCTGCAAAATATTATTAATTAAATAATAAACAATAATAAAATATAAATATTATTAATAAAATAATAATATTATTATTTATTAAATAATAAATAATATAATAATAATAAGAATAAATAATAAATAATAATAATAATATAAAATAATAATAATAATAATAATAAATAATAAATAATAAAATAATAATAATAATAATAAAATTAACTATAACACTTCATGGTTTCATTTAACTTGATGTTTTAACTTTATTTCGTTTGTAAATACAAGAATTTGTAATTAGATTATAAGTTTTACATTATAGTTTTAAATGATCGTTACAAACATTTAAAACTATAATTTGTATTAAAACAGCGAGCAAATCTTTGTAAATTTTTAAAAAAATAAAACAATCCTATTTAAATTCATTTTTCAACTAACTTAATCTATTTTTAGGTAATGATTAACATAATTAAAGTAGATTACAACAACTTCATTTATGTTATAAAGATAAATGTGTACATGGTTAATGGTCAAAGTTCAAATTTTAACCTTCCAAATTCCACAATTAATTTCTGTCGAATTACTAGGCCTATAAAACCTTTACCTTTTTACTGCATTTCATCATTCTGAAATAATTTCTAATTAACACATACTTTCTAATCTGCAATTGGATCAAGCAGGTTTGTGGTTTAATTTTTGTTTCTTACACATATTTACCAGTTTTATAAAATCTTTACAAACATCTGTATTTACATATATATATAACATCATTTTCTTTGGTCCATTTCTAATCGTTTTATTGCTTTATGTTTTACAGCGGCATCATCATCCACACCACAACATCCTGCAGTTTGGTATATTGCAAAAATGGACCAAATGAGGAAGAAGAAGATGAAGGCTTGGGAGAAGAATGAAAAGAAGTACAAAGCAAACAAGCTCAAGACTGCAATAAGAAGAAAGAAGAAAGCTAAACTTAAAGAAGTAGATGAAATTATCAGCGATGATGATCCTTTGGATCACATTGACTATGACAATTTTCATCTTGCTTATGTTCTAGAGAAGGATCATAAGTTTAGCTTTTAGATTGTTTTGTTATTTCTATTATTATGTTTATCTTTTTTTATTTAATGCAAGTAATGAACTGAATATGAATCGTTTTATTTTTGTGGCATTTTATTTTTATCTCAATGTATTATATATGTTTTGCAATACTCAGTTTCCACTAGGCAAACCGCATCCAATGCATCATTAGGAATAGTGATATGCACAAATACGATGAAGCACTTCAAGAGGGCATGTGCTATGTTGTTAGCGGTTTCTGTGTGACAAATACTATCTTTCATCTATTCATTAAGCTTGATTTATGCCTAGCAACATTAATTTATGCCTAGCAGCATTAAGTTATGCCAAGCAGCATTAAGTTCTGAGTTACTAGCATTCACCCAAATTCCAATCCAAACAGCTTTTTCTTTGCCTTTCGTGCAAAATGTTTGTCTAAACCCCTCAAAATTACATAAGTTATCATAAATGTGTGACCATATTTATTGAATTGTGACTACACTTAAATAATGTGTGACAAAATATGACTCTATGATTTAGACACCTAAATAAATACTTCATGTGACCATATATAACATCTTGAATTTAGTCACACAAACACTCAATGTGACTAATATCAAGGTTAATGATAACTGAGTTCACATTTTGCTATAAATAATAGTCACATAAATATTTCACAATGTGACTATTTTGAATGTATTGGTCACATATAATACCCTTATAATGTGGCAATAAACATAATTTAGATACGCATTCGTGACATGGTGTGACTATTGTAAAGCCTATAGTCACATGATCGTGCTTTAATTAAATGTGACTATACACATTAGGATTTGGCAAGCAAACACACACTAAACTTTAGACACACATATTAACTTACGTGACCATATGTATCGAATTTTTGTTACACTTAATCATGTTTCTATGGTTTCGTGTGACCATATATGACATTTGGTCACACTCTTCAAGTGTGTGACATATATTTGTCACTTTTAAATGAATATTGTGACTAACGCTTCAAACTTACTTTTCAGTTGTCACAGATTTCAAATTCATATGTGGCTAAATATTCAGCAAAGAATAGCAATCACGTTTAAATAATGTGTGACAAACTTGACTATATAACATACACAATTACTTCATGTGACCATATATCTATTTTGGTCACACTCTTCAATTGTGTGATATATATTTGTCACATATGTATATCTATAGTGTGACTAATGTTTATAGCTGATTTGTATCTGTCACGCGTCCCGAATTAAAAGTGACCAAATAATCGAAAAATATTTACCAGTTACCCTATATTCACATAAATACACAAATGTGTGACATATATCTTCCGAAATGGTCACACAAGTCGGATCGAGTGTGGCTGTTTATTTTAATTTCGTACATTTAGTCACGTAAATATGTTATAGTGTGACAGTTCAAAATCGACCATGTGTGACGAAATGCAGTTTTTGTACCAGTGATCAAGTTTCCTAAAATCCTTTTTCCCGAAACATTCCCGTACCACATCTCCTTAAGTGTGGTAAACTCCCTCCATTTTTCGCCGATACTAGTTAAGGATGACTTATGATCATCTTATTAAAATGAACTAGGACGCTCTTTCATTTTAATGAGAAAGTTATAAATCAAATGGATCATGAATTTATAAGCTCTTGCTTACAAGAATTGGGACGCCTCTACTTGTGAGTAATGAGATATAAACGAATGAATCTAAGTATCTGGCACATGTGCAAACATCTCCTAATCCATTTGTACAATTCCTTCTCTTCTCTTCGTATCACCTTTTCTTTCTCGAATCGTCAACTCGTTCTTCTTATACCCCTACGTTCAACTAAATCTCAGGACGAGATTTCTTCTTAGGGGGTAAGACTGTAACCACACATAAAATCTCACCACTATCATTCCCACTACAATACCTATATCAGGTATTTTCACAGGTAAATTTTTGCTTTTATGTGCTTTTCACTACTTGTATGACTCTCTAGACCTGCTCACGTATCTACTTAAGCCAAATATCTCTACAATCACATCATATAAACTCCTGGTATGTCAAGCCTAAGATCACAACAACACCACAATAAGTAATCTATAAATCTAACACCCTGTATCTATCACAACACTGGTACAAAAAGTTGTATTGGTCACGCCAAAAATGTGTGACAATATGCATATAGTCACACATGTTTTTTTCATTGTGTGTCACCAAAGGTCCCGCCACCGTAGGTGGCAAATGGTCAAATTGTTGAGTTCGTGGCCTTTTCCATCTAAAAAGAGTTACCAAAACCCCGAATATGTGTGACAAATTAGGCACAAGTTTTGTTGGATTAGTCGGTATCAGTGACCGTAGACACCTTATAGTCACACGAATATTTTTTTGAGAGTAACTATTGTTCGTCCTTTGGCCACATAAATATATAATATATGTGACATTTGAGATGATTCTTTCTAGTAAATGTGTATTTTGTGTGACTATTTCCCGTCCTGTGGCCACATGAATATACAATAAATGTGACGTTTATGATGATTTAGTCACACAATGGGTGTTGCTTTTTTGGAGTTAGTCACATACAATTTAAAACAAAGTGGCCAAAAGTGTTAATAAGTGTGACCATATGCTCTTTAAAGTGTACAAATGTGTATTTTATGTGACTATTGATCATCAAATGGCCACATGAATTTTATGTTTGTGTGGCCTTTTGTAATATTTAGTTACACAACGCATGTTTGTTTTGGTTATTTAGTCACATACAATTAAGCAAACAGTGGCCAAAAGCGTTAATAAGTGTGACCATATGCTGTTTAAAGTGAAGAAATATATATTTTGTGTGACAATTGATCATCCAATGGCTACATGAAGTTTATGTTTGTGTGGCCTTTTGTAATATTTAGTCACACAAACCATGTTTGTTTTGGGTATTTAGTCACATACAATTAAGCAAACAATGGCCAAAAGCGTTAATAAGTGTGACCATATGTTGTTTAAAGTGAAAAAATTTGTATTTTGTGTGACTATTGATCATCCAATGGCCACATTAATTTTATGTTTGTGTGGCCTTTTGTAATATTTAGTCACACAAACCATGTTTGTTTTGGGTATCTAGTCACACACAATTAAGCAAACAGTGGCCAAAAGTGTTAATAAGTGTGATCATATGATGTTTAAAGTGCAGACATGTGTGTTTTGTATGACTAATGTTCATTCAATGGTCACATGAATTTTTAGTTTGTGTGGCATTTTGTAATATTTAGTCACACATCGAATTAAATAAAGAGTGACCAATAATGTTAGTACTGCTAGTACTACGTTAGTACTGCTGGAGCAGAGTTACTACTGCTAGTATATATATAAAACAGAATGTATATAAATGAAGCAAATATATATACAATTGTATTTCAAATTGAATAAAACTCGAATGTATATAAATGAACCAAATATATATACAATTGTAATGTCGTATATAATCAAATTCTCAACTACCAGAATTTAAAACCTGTTGACTCTTCGCCACCTTAGCTTGCTTTTGCAAGGTTTCACTAGACCAAATGTTTTCGCTTCGTTGGTACTAATTTTAGTCCAGGATTTTTTTCTGACATCTCGTTGGACAGTTGCTTGACCAGTGGATCTTTTTTTTGCCGCTCGCGTCTCTCATTATCAAGTTGAGTTTGATGTAACTCAAGTCTTTCATCAGTTTCTTTTCTGCTTCGAGGAAGATTAAAATACCTCTTATATGTAACTCCACTTCCCACTCCTCTTGCATAACCTCCATTTTCCTTACCAAACACAACTGTCATGGCATCAGTGCCATCATCAACATTCAAGGTTCCTTACTTGATCTTTTTATCAGCTTCTTTCTGAAAAAAAAATATGGGAAATGTTGGGATTAAAAGTTAGTACGGCTAGTACACAGTTAATGCTGCTGGTATATAAGCATGATAATAGAATTTGCAGTCAAATTTACAAGTTTATCTGCCAATGATCTAATCTCAGCATCTGGAGATTCTCCGTCTTTGTTTTCCCTTCCTTTGATCCACAATACACTACGCCATTAGTTTTACCTGTGAATAATAATCGTCCATTTCTTCCTCTATCTGCTGACGTAACTCATCCTATAAACAGATGTTACGAACTGTAAGAAACCAAGACACTAATAATGCTGTATAATATAAGATCTGCCAACCATGAAACAGTAAAAATATACATGGGTTGGCTTTGGTGACTAAGATGGAGCATACCCACGCCTCAATTTAATTCCAGTCCCTCGAAAATGAACTGTGCCAGAAAATCCAGAATAGGGAATTTTTAGCCAGGCATCCCATGTATCATCCTCGCCCGTGAAAATAGCATGTAGCCCCTGCAAGAAACAAGTAACGTGCTTAATGCTAACATAAAAGACGACAAAATTAGATGTCCCAAATATAAGTTTAGCATCAAAAACCAACACACCGGGGCAGACCCTTGCATATCAACTCGTGCAACAAATAATCTAGATGGTTGAAATTTTCTGCAGTGCCAAACCTGGAACGAATAAATGTCAAACACATTACCAAGCAAGCAAATCACTAACATTTGGTACAAATTAAACAGTTTCACAAAAAGCAACCATATTTGAGTTAATTTCCTATATAACAGATGTTATGTTATATCTTTAATTTTAATAGATCACTTACGTGATTGCGATAAGCAAACTCCAACTGTTCAGCAACATCCTCCCGGAGTGGAAACCAATCAAGAATCCCTTTAATAAGTCTACCTGCAACGATAACCACACACGAATTTATAATCAAAAACATGTTTTAGGCTAGTTTTAATCCACGAAAATCAATATAAATCGTTTTATATTCGATTACACATTTAAGAAAATATAAATTAAATATGTGTTTGAGCATACCCATGAACAGAGTAGGATAGGTGAGATGAGGGTGATGGTGGCTTGACTGTGATGGTGGTGGTTATCTCGAACCAAACAACCGAAGCAAATAAACTCTCCCATACAGTTCCCTTGTCTTGATGACAGTGATGGCGTGGAGGAGCGATGGTTGGTGGAACGACGGCGAGAAAAGACAGTGAAGTGTGGCGGTGGTGTGAGTCGGTTCTAGAGAGAAGGAGAAGATATGAATAGAAAGAAGATAGATATGACTAGTGTTAGTGTTAGTGTTTTGATTTTGGGGGAAAAGGGGCGGGATCTTGAGCAGGAGATTGAAATTTTTGGGGAAAAAAGGGGCAGATGTTGAGCGCGTATTAAAATTTTGGAGATTGAAAGCCTATCAAATGAGCTCAAAATATTTAATGAGTTTGAGCTCAATCTTATATAAGTTCGACTCGAGTTATTGTTGAGTTCTCGAGCTTGTAAGTAATATAAAATATGTTATTTATTTATTTTTTATGTAAGTGTACTNATTAAAATTTTGGAGATTGAAAGCCTATCAAATGAGCTCAAAATATTTAATGAGTTTGAGCTCAATCTTATATAAGTTCGACTCGAGTTATTGTTGAGTTCTCGAGCTTGTAAGTAATATAAAATATGTTATTTATTTATTTTTTATGTAAGTGTACTAAGTGTAAATATTTATTTTTGAATGTATCAAGCTTTTCAAGCTGAAGTCGAACCGAATTCAATTTTTAGGTTATATTAAATGTCAATTTTAATTTGTATAAGAAAACACATCTTTACCGATAAATCGAGCTTTTCGAGTCAAGCTCAAGCCGAGTTCAAACTTTCTCGATCCCAGATAACATGATCGGGAGGTCCCTGGATACTTCCTTCTTAGTGTCTGTGACAAACGGTATACACCTACCAAACCGGTGCAACCCATGCATGACCAGTGTGATAATGGCTAATTCACATGGGTCATGGGTCATCATGTGCATTAGGTTATCACTGGTCACATTCATTAATGGGTATTTGACATCGATCATATGGGTCATATGCATTGGGTTATAGTTGCTTAGAGTGTCATGTTACGACACGTACATCCATAACTGTTGACTATTGGTAATTAACATGGGTCATTGGTAATGTGCATTGGGTAATAGTGGCTTTTAGTGTAATGGAAACCATGCATGACCGGTGACATGGGTCATGGGTCATGTGCGTTAGGTTATCACTGGTCACATATTTGACATCATAGGGGTCATATGCATTGGGTTATAGTTGCTTAGAATGTCATGTTACGACAAACCGCTCAATCCGAAACCGAAAAAAACCCGAAACCGAAACCGAAAAAAACCAAAACCGGAAAAACCGCTTATCACGATTCGGTTTCGGTTTTTACTTTTAGATATCCGTGGTTAACCGAACCGAACCGTATATAATATAAATAAATTACCCGCCCCGCGATGGATAGTTAAAATCTTCCAACTAACCGAACCGAACCGCCCCGTGAACACCCGTACCAAGCATGCCCTAAAATACAAATGTAGCTTTAATATATACTTATTACTTTTAAAACTTTTATTACTTTTTATACTTTTAATACTTTTAATAATTTTTAAACTTATAATATATACAAAGAGTATCAAACACACTTCACTTATTACATAAAACATCTTAATTAATTAAACTACGATAAACATTTATATTACTTAAAACTAACATAAACATTTATAAAACACAAATTACATAAAACATCTTAATTAATTAAACTACGACACTTAAACATACAACATCTTAATTAAACTACAATTATTAAAAAGAAAACATCTTAATTAAACTACGATACTTAAACATAAACTACGATTCAATAAAATGAATCAATCGACACATAGCCCTCGTGACTCGAATAGGAGGCACTCGAATCGTACTCACTCAATGGCACACGGTCTATTCCCATTGCCCATCGCCATTTTGCTCGGCGGTTTCTCCGATCCTGTTTAGTTTTTGCTCGCTCCTCACGAGCTCTTGCCTCACTTTCTTCCTCTGCTTCAACACGTAACAATTCTTGCATATTTTGCTGAAACAGTTCTTCATCAGTCAACCCTCTCCAAATGGGTTGATCGGGTTGTTGTTGGACAACAGGTGGATTGACAACCGGTGGATTGGGCACCGGTTCATTATCCGGTGTGAATACCAGAAAGATGTTTTCCGGTGGAGTGTTCACCGGTGCATTCGGAATGTTGCTAGAGCTTGGGAATTGCTGGAAAAAGTCATGGTGACTTGGGAATTGCTTGGAGAAGTTACGGTGAGTTGGGAATTGTTGGGAGAAGTCACGGTGAATTGGGAATTGTTGGGAGAAGTCTTTGCGAGACATTGTTTGAGAGAATTGTATACTTATTAGTTTTAAATCTTTTACTACTTTGTATACTTTTAGTTTTTATACTTTTAATAGTAACTTTTAAACTTATAGTATATACAAAGAGTATCAAACACACTTCACTTTTAAACTATAGAAAGAGTATCCAACAAACTTCACTTTTAATCTTATAAAACACACTTCACATACTTCAAGATAATCCACTCTTTCTCTCTCACACTCACAGTTACAACTCACTTGGTTACAATTGACCAAGTAAACGGACCTAGGGTTTTGATCCTTTATTCTCAGTTTTGTCTTAAATTTGTTAGAGATTTGTTACTTTATGTATTAGATTTATGTTGTGTTGTTTTTGCGAATAATTAGAGCAAAGAGATATTTAAGTGTGTTTGGATTAGCTTATTTTGTGTGGTTATCGGCTTATTGAGTTTTGGGAAAGTTAATAAGCTAACTGTTTGTTGGCTTATAAGCTTATCCACTTAAAATAACATAGGCATCCCCAAATCTCAAANTTGGGAGAAGTCTTTGCGAGACATTGTTTGAGAGAATTGTATACTTATTAGTTTTAAATCTTTTACTACTTTGTATACTTTTAGTTTTTATACTTTTAATAGTAACTTTTAAACTTATAGTATATACAAAGAGTATCAAACACACTTCACTTTTAAACTATAGAAAGAGTATCCAACAAACTTCACTTTTAATCTTATAAAACACACTTCACATACTTCAAGATAATCCACTCTTTCTCTCTCACACTCACAGTTACAACTCACTTGGTTACAATTGACCAAGTAAACGGACCTAGGGTTTTGATCCTTTATTCTCAGTTTTGTCTTAAATTTGTTAGAGATTTGTTACTTTATGTATTAGATTTATGTTGTGTTGTTTTTGCGAATAATTAGAGCAAAGAGATATTTAAGTGTGTTTGGATTAGCTTATTTTGTGTGGTTATCGGCTTATTGAGTTTTGGGAAAGTTAATAAGCTAACTGTTTGTTGGCTTATAAGCTTATCCACTTAAAATAGATAGGCATCCCCAAATCTCAAAACTCTGATAAGATGACAAATTAATATAATCCAAATATCCCCTTAGAGCTATTTATTCTTAGGCTTAGGTTGATTATCTGTTATAAGAATTGCTTTGCATTTGTATTGATAGAATAAGGAAGAGCATGCTGTGTTGTTTTTGCGAATAATTAGAGCAAAAGAGATATTAAGGTTTGATTGGATTAGCTTATTTTATCTTAGGCTTAGGTTGACTATCTGTTATAAGAATTATGTTGCATTTGTATTGAGAGAATAAGGAAGAAAAGTGGCGGATGTGTGTGCGAATATTTAGGCTACAACATCCAAGTATCAAAGATGGCAGAATTTTCAAGTTTTTAATGCCTTGGAAACCTTAATATGTATAGCCTACTAGCTGTTTGTCCGGTCTTTAGGTTCACGCTGTCATATATTGTGACGTATGTGGTCCATTAGGTACCAAGCTCGAAAACCTAGTGGGAGCCTTTTGATTCTCCAATTGGAGAAGACTCATTCCTTGTAATGAGGATTGAGAACTTGGTTTTTATACGTGTTATATCTGTTAGAAAATTCATATGTGTTCAACTTGTTATTATTATATGTACAACCCACTAGCTGGTTATTATTATATGTTCAACTTGTCATTCATGCACGATTAGCTCTCTAATGTCGTAGAATCTACATAATTAATATGTATGTTCGTCACATCTAAGGGAGCAATATAAATGATAGTAAGAATCTGTTTTCTAATAACTTAAAGCTCAATATCAGGGCAGATCTATCTAACGTTGCAGATCGGTTCCCTTGCTTAATTTGGAAAACGTCTACTACCGTTATTAGACGCTGTCCAAAAAACAAAGCATTGGAACCTTTCTGCAACGCTAGATAGATCTGTCTTGATAATTGAGACGTCTTCAATGCGATAATGATATAGTGTGTATTGTTCATGACAGGCCACACTCCTTCATTATCGCATTCAAGATGAGTGATGTTACTTAGACTCTATTCTTTATTCAACATTTGTATCATATTGACCTTTTATCCCATTTTGAACTACACGAGTCCTAAAATTAGTACCTGTGTGCCGATTTGTACTAGGTGCCCACATAACTTGGTGGATGAATGGTTTAACATTATAAATGAGTCTGGAATTTCAACATACCTTTCCCTTCTAAGTTCCCATACAGTTCCTTTTGTTTTTTCAACAATCTAGCAATGCGCCTGGTGCAGGCCTTTGCTCAAAGGGAGTCGTTGAAACGACAAAAGGAGCTGTAGCGGGAACTTAGAAGGTTACGTATATTGGTTTATTGCATTCCATTCTTTTTTATGATCTAAAACCAACCATCCACCAAGTAATGTGGCCATTGGAGTTCCAAGAACAAAGATTGTTTCAAACACACCCTGAATTGCAACATTGACTGTTTTTGTCCACATCAGTTGACTGTTTTGGCCTTGGTCTTTGCACACCTGCATTTTTGGCCTTCGTATTGCAAATACTATTTTTTTCTCATGTTTGCACATATGAAAAAGTAATGTCATGACTGCACAATTTCATTCCTGCAAGAAGGGTAACAAACACTATTTTTTTCTTCAATGTCAATTGACTACTTTTTGCAGTTTTGAAACACTAACCAAGCATACCTTTTTCTCTATAAAAACCAAACACACCAAGCAAGCTCCCACAACCCCATTCTACCTACTGAAACAATGAGTTCCAAGAACAAAGGTTGTTTCAAACACACCCTGAATTGCAACATTATCTTTTATTTCATTTACACTATATATTTTTTTTAATTTTAATTTATTTTTTCTTTTTTTGCAGAAATCATTAACATTGACAGCAGTGACTCAAGTGACTCAAGTTCATTTCACATATCAAGCAGTTCTGAAGGTCCTCTAAATCCATGGGCAGACTACTTTCCAAAGGAATATTCTGGATCAGGCACAAAAAAGGAAGATGCTAGGAAGCTTAAAACTCCAAAAAAGACTGCCAAAGAGATTTTTGATGAGAGGGTTCATGTGCTAGGCCTTCCTAATGCTAAGATTTGTGAAGACAAGGGTATAAAACTATGGGAACCAAAAATGCCCAAAATTTGTTCAAAAGGGAAGGATAAAAAGAAAATGTATTAGTTTAGGAAGTACTTTATTTGAATAAATCTATGTTAACCTGAATAAACATGTTGTAATCCTTTTGTACTACTTTATTTGACTTTATGAAGTCAATTTTATAATGTGTTTGTTATACCTCAATTTTATTTGACTTTATGTAATCCTTTTGCTTGTTCCCTTGTTGTACATAGTCAACAAAGCAAAATAACATAATAAGTCAACAACAGATAACATAATTGATAATATAACATTAAAATTGATAAAAAAAACATAACATGACATGATAAAAACATAACATTAACATTCAAAGGAACATAACATGGTTGATAAAAAACATTGAAAGAAACTCTAAAGTCCTTTGACAAATGCGTGCTTGTTGAAAAGCTTGAGCTTCGCTTCGGCAATCTTTTTCTTCAATTCCAAAAGCTCGATAACGTCAGACTTTTGAAGCTTCTTAAAATACTCCAAGCACTTGAACATCTGCACCGAGGGACGCACAAGTTCCATTTCAGCCATGTACTTGTTCCTTTGAATAACAATATCAAGCAACTCTTGATATGCCTTAAACAGATCTTTCGCATACTTCACATCACGCTGTGTCTCCCTATCAAAATACACCGTCATCTGGTATGGTAACTCAGTTGAGTTAGCAGCCGCTGCAAGTTCCTGAAGAAGCACAAATTGAGACATCCTTACACCCTTTGATACAATTTATGTTTTACTGTATTTGTTTACTGGATGAATGAGGAAGTTACTTGGGTTATAGCATATAAATAGGTGGGGTAATTACATGTGAAAATGTGTTTTAGGCGTGTTTGGTTAATAAATGCTAAACGTTTGGGTTACATACACATCCCAAAATTGCCTAGCAACATTAATTTATGCCTAGCAACATTAAGTTATGCCAAGCAGCATTAACATAATTAAAGTAGACTACAACAACTTCATTTTGTTTAACTTGATGTTTTAACTTTATTTCGTTTGTAAATACAAGAAGTCAATTTTATTTGAATAAACCTGTGTTAACCTGAATAAACATGTTGTAATCCTTTTGTACTACTTTATTGGACTTTATGAAGTCAATTTTATAATGTGTTTGTTATACCTCAATTTTATTTGACTTTATGTAATCCTTTTGCTTGTTCCCTTGTTGTACCATCATGCTTCTCACCTAATTCTTGATTTCTTTCTCAACAAAATCTAAATTCTTATTTCATCTATCAACCAAGTAACATCAAAAAAAGGTGTTGGATCTCTTTATTAATCAGGTCATAACAGTGTTGAAGTAAGTTTGCCAATTCAGGGAGTAAACACTGTCACAAACACAAATTTTACACAACTACTAACTAGATTAATACCATTATGTTTATTCTTACTATATTTTCTAACATTTGAAACCACTTACAATGCTTATTACCATTTAAAGTTTAAAAATAAATGTGTATAATTAAAATGATTACAATTAGGCACGAGTAATTAGTGCATTTCACATGCTAATGTGACCCTAAACTTGGTAAATTGCAATAATCTTTAATGTTTAGACTTTCAAAATTCCCTACTAGCTAAGACTACCATAGGCGTTTTGATGTTAATGTATCCCTTTTTAAGGCCACTTAGCATTCAATAAACACTTTTTAAACAATTAATCTTATAAGAAAATGGCTGGAAACAAGAAAAGAACAAGGCCCGTTTCATTCAAGAAGAAGCGCTCAAAGTAAGTAAACTTTTGTACACGTAAACATTCAAACCACATTGCATGATGCAACTTCTGTAAATTTATCATCTAATGCTTATTTGATTTCAGGAAACCACGTTTTGAAGGAGAAAGTTCAAAAGGTATGCTTATGTCATATGTTCAATAAAAAAACAGTTCAAACTAATGTAACCATGTATAAGGGTTAATTTGATATACATATTTGATTCTCTTAATGTATAGTATTGATCGATAAATCTTTATTTTATGCAGGTAAGGAAGAGAAGGTGTTTCACATTAACGAGTGGTATGAGTGGTGGAGTTCTGGAAGAAAGGAGGCAGCACGCAAAGCAAGTTCGCGTCAAATTGCCAAAGATGAGAAGGAATTCAAGCGATCAAAGCCGTGGGTTGGTTCAATGGAAGAGGATGCGGCTGATGTTGGATTTTTGAGTGATGAAAAGGACGTCATCATTGACTACGATAATCTACATTTGACTTTTGATCCGGAGAAATCTCTGAAATTTAATTGTTAAACTTTTTATGTATGAACAATTTTTAGTTTACTTTTAATTTGTTATGGGATTTTTTTTGGTTTATTATTATATGAATTTAACTTTCTTGCTTCATTAAACCAAAAAAAAGATGAAAAAATTATCATATACATATTGTTATAATCAAAAAAATTATGTTAGTCTAGAATTATGCCTAGCAACATTAATTTATGCCTAGCAGCATTAAGTTATGCCAAGCAGCATGAAGTTCTGAGTTACTATCATTCACCCAAATTCCATTCCAAACAGCTTTTTCTTTGCCTTTGCTGCAAAATGTTAGTCTAGAAACAAAGAAAACACAAGCAATAACATATGCACAATGATCACAACATCTAATTATACTTAGCAGTTCTAAGTATAACTAGCAGCATTGTAATGGGGCAAATGAAGAGTCATGACTAATATAGTCTGACCTCAATTCATGCAGTGAATCTCAAATTAGACTCAAACTAGAGAGACTATAAAATCCATATCTAACCCCTCAAAATTACATAAGTTATCAGAAATGTGTGACCATATGTATCGAATTGTGATTACACTTAAATAATGTGTGAAAAAATATGACTATGATTTAGACACCTAAATAAATACTTCATGTGACCATATATAACATCTTGAATTTAGTCACACAAACACTCAATGTGACTAATATCAAGGTTAATGATAACTGAGTTCACATTTTGCTATAAATAATAGTCACATAAATATTTCACAATGTGACTATTTTGAATGTATTGGTCACATATAATACCCTTATAATGTGGCAATAAACATAATTTAGATCACGCATTTGTGATATGGTGTGACTATTGTAAAGCCTATAGTCACATGATCATGCTTCAATTAAATGTGACTATACACATTAGGATTTGGCAAGCAAACACACACTAAACTTTAGACACACATATTAACTTACGTGACCATATCTATCAAATTTTCGTTACACTTAATCATGTTTCTATGGTTTCGTGTGACCATATATAACATTTGGGCACACTCTTCAAGTGTGTGACATATATTTGTCACTTTTAAATGCATATCGTGACTAAC
This sequence comes from Artemisia annua, assembly GCA_014162995.1. Classification (NCBI taxonomy): domain Eukaryota; kingdom Viridiplantae; phylum Streptophyta; class Magnoliopsida; order Asterales; family Asteraceae; genus Artemisia; species Artemisia annua. The sequence goes on along the minus strand of LBNU01036014.1, from coordinate 50,058 downwards.
GCTTCAAACTTACTTTTTAGTTGTCATACATTTCAAATTCATATGTGGCTAAATATTTAGCAAAGGATAGCAGACACATTTAAATAATGTGTGACAAACTTGACTATATAATTTAGCCACATAAACAATTACTTCATGTGACCATATATCTATTTTGGTCACACTCTTCAATTGTGTGACATATATTTGTCACATATGTATATCTGTAGTATGACTAATGCTTAAAGCTGATTTGTATCGGTCACACGTCCCAAATTAAAAGTGACTAAATGATCGAAAAATATTTACCAGTTACCCTCTAGTCACATAAATACATAAATGTGTGACATATATCTTCCGAAATGGTCACACAAGTCGGATCGAGTGTGGCTATTTATTTTATTCTGGTACATTTAGTCACGTAAAAATGTTACCGTGTGACCGTTCAAAATCGTCCATGTGTGACGAAAGGCCATTTTTGTACTAGTGCAACATCACTATAAACCCTAATAAAACTCTAATTAAGCCTTATATGTTTACAGTTATCTCTAAAACCCTAATTGCTTATCTAAACTAGTTTGAAAGTGTTCAAGGCTTATGTATGAGTTACCCTAGCAACAATAGGATATCTTTGCACCCCTAGACCTTAGTACAACCTCTTAGAGCTTAGGTACAAGTCTCTTAAGCACAAATCTCTAACTAGGTCATAAAGTCCCGGAATTAAGTCTAAACTTTCCTAAATCTTTAGTATAAGCTACCACCACTTAGTATAAGCTTCTTAGGACTTAACCTTAGTCACTAAACACTCATAGGACCCTGATATAGACACTAAACCCTAAGCTAAAACCTATTCTCTCACTAAACCAAATTAGGTCAAAACTAAACCTAAGTTAACCCTAACCTAAACTTAAGCACCTCAAGCACCTCAAATAAGTATCCTAGCACCCTAGCACCTCTAAGCACCCTCCCTAGCACCTCCCCAAGTAGCTTACAAGTAGGTGCATCACCTACTTGTCATCTACTTAAGTTTGCGGCAAAACCACCACCACAAGAACCCTACACCGCCCTACGGACCACCGTAGTCACCCTTATAGCTTCTAATAGTCACCTAGTGTCAGTAGCTAGTCACCTCCCCCCTTCTCGCCACCTAGCATTCCCTTTCTTCCTCCCCAAGGTTAACGAGGGGTATAAATACCCCATACCCCTTTCACTTAAAACCATCCCATTAACTCTTCTTTACCTCACACTTTTTGGTCCTAGTAGTAGTAGTAGAACCCTAGTAGCCTTAGAAATCGAATGGGATAGCCCTAGATCCTTGTCGAGTTCCATTTTTAGCCAAGAAACCCTAAAAACCCACGTTTGCCCATTTCTGGTCACATAAGCTCTTCTACATGTTCTAACAGCTTTATTACAGTCCTAGGATAGTATTAGGATGCCTTAGAACCCTTGCCTAAACCTTGATTATTTTCCTTTAAGTGTTTTCATTTTAAAACCCTAATTTGAGTCGAATTCATGTTTATATGCTATAAGCCCTTACCATAAGCTATAAGATAGTTTAGACAACTTAGTTAAGCTAATATTAGTTAGTCATAAGCTAGGAAACTCTTTTGTTTCATAAAAATATAGTTTGCATGGTTTTAGGACTAGTTTTGCAAAGTTTTCCAAGCATAGGGGTATATATGGTAACTTTCTGAAAATACTAAGTTTAGGGACTATTTTTTGACATTTGTTAGAAGTATTAAGTATAAGGACCCTTTTTGCAAAGATATATAACCTTAGGATAAAAAGTGAAATAGTTATAAACTTATAAGGACTACTTTTGCAAATATTATAAAGTTAAGGGTATAAATGGTAAATGTTGAAAAATTATAAGTCCAAGGGTCATTTCTGTCATTTTCCTAAAATATATAAGTATAGGGGCTAATTGGTAAAGTCTAGATAGTTAAATGTCTAAATGATATAAGTTTATAATAAGTTTAGGGTAGATTTTGTAAATATATAAACTATAAGGGTATAAAGTGAAGTATTTTACTATGAAACTAAAAACTATCTTTTACTTAACAACATGACACAATAGTAGGGAGCTTCATGTGAGGGGTTTCATTTGGGTATTCGTTTTGACGAGTTTGCTGGGTTTACGATTTAAAGTGCCCTGGCTCCTCAAACGTTTACTACATGACCTCTGGATTATGATGGCCCGAACGGTGTTATGTTATATCTATAACCTAAATACTTAACAAGATGACACAATACTAGGGAGCTTCATGTTAGGGTTATATACTTCTAAATTATGATGGCCCAAATGGTATTATGTTTAATAACGTAATAAAATACTAGGGAGCTTCATGTGAGGAGTATGTACCTCTAAATTATGATGGCCCGAAAGGTGTTATCTTATAACTAATATTAGAAACCCTAAGAATGATTACTTGAGAAATCTAAATAATACAACTAGAGCTTGACATACACCCACACCTATAACAAACCTCAGGATACGTGAGTAAGCAGTCTAATCTCTGAGTCACTTTTACATCAATAAGATTTCTCTAAGCCCAGGTGAGTTCATAGCCTCACTCTTTCTAAATGCTTTATAAACCCTTTGAGGGGGATACATGCTTAATTTTTCTCTTTAAATCGAATACAAGTATTTTTCTTTGGTTATTGCACGAGGGTTATTGCACGAGGGTTATTGCACGAGTAAACTACCTGCCACCACTACACAACTAAATTCATGAACTTAATCACTTGCGAGTGAACGCGAATATAATTGTTAGATCTATTGGAGTTTGACGACTCCCATTGGTTTGCGCTCTCTAAAGGCACCAATAAGTATTATATTTGAACCCTCTAAAGGATTAACTTTGGCAAGTTATCCTTTCTGTCCCATCATGGTCTGGTCTGCAGTGCCCCATGATCTGGACTGTTAACGTGTGGTTCCTGAGCTTAGTGCAATAACCCACTTCATGATAATTGTATATGCATTGCAATTATCATAAAACACTACATTTTCCTTGAAGGGTGTACCAACTGAACCCTGTAGAACTTGTATTTACTATCACTTAAACCTATGACTCTCACTCAACACCTTGTGTTGACTTTTAAGCATGTATCCTAGGTATATGGCTGTTACGGATCTATGGAATGGAACGGTACTGAACTTGGAGGACTTTCAACCTTGTTATCATTCAAATACCACTTTTACACTTAGATTTACGTGACCTCTTCTTAATGAAAACTCTGATATTTTAATGAATGATAACTCATTTATTAAAACGTCTCTTTTCGAGTCGTTTTCTATTATTGTAACTGTGATTCCATGAAGTAATACCCCAGATCTAAATCCGCTGCGATCTGTGAAAATGGGGGTGTTACAAATGCCGGTTCCGAAAACCATTCACCGATGCTTGCATGTGTAAGCTACATCCAATGGAAAAGTCGTATGATCCGGTACATTGATGAAAAAGACAATGGCGAATTGCTTCTAAACTCAATTTTCAATGGACAATATATTCGTAGAGTGATTACCATACCTGCTAATCCAAATGGAACACCTCCGACTCCTGAATCTACTCGTGAACAACTGAATGTAGATTTGTCACCTGATGAAGCTGCTCTAGTAAAAGCCGACAAACAAGCTATGAACATTATCTTGTATGGGCTACCTAATGACATATTTGCTTTAGTTTATAGCTATCCGAATGCATTCACGATATGGAAGGCTGTTGAACATCTAATTCAGGGTACGAAAATGGGTTTACGTGAGAAGAAGCTACAACTATTGTGGGAATACGAGAAGTTTACATCTGAACCAGGAGAATCTTTAGAGTCATACTATAGTCGTTTCTCCAAGATCGTCAATGACTTAAACCGGAACAATATCAAGTTTGAAAATCTCATCTTTAACATCAAGTTTCTTCTGTCTCTCCAACCTGAATGGAAACGATTTGTAAACCAAGTTAAGCAGTCTAAGGACGTACATGAGATTGATTTCCATAAGATCTATGATATCTGGTTGCAAAATCAGGACGAAGCTAATGATGTGAAAGCTGATCTTGAGAGACGTAAGCATGATCCACTCGCACTTGTTGCAAGTACTACTGTTCACCCAACAACATCACACATGAATCATGCTGCTACTACACCTCATTCATACAAGTATCAAGCACCCACACCTTCTCCAAGACAGTACAATGGATATGCACCGTCTGGATATGCATTACCTGCACCTACTTATTCTTCATCTGCATATGAGGCACCTGCACCTGTTTACTCAACCACTGCTTATGTAGCACCTGCTACAACCTACACTTCTAATGTGTATGTACCAGAACATACCTATTCCCAATTTCCACAATAACATACTTATTCACCATTACCACCTGAGTACACAACACCGGAAGCAACTGGAGTTGTTGCAAACCCAAAAACCGATCCATATCAAGACCTCAACACTGCCATGTAACTTTTAACCAGAGCTATCACCCGTAACTACTCAACACCCACCAACAATCAATTGAGATATTCATCAAACCCGAGGCACACTGTTGGTTACAACCAGACATGGTTTCCTGCACCAACAATGAATTATTCATCTCCACATCAGAATGTCGAGAATATCAGGGCAGTTGGTAATACGGGGATGATTGGAAGTTCTGGACCTGGGAATAATGGATATGGGAATATAGGAAATGGGAATGCTGTTGTGGGAACTACAATGAATGGGAGTATGAATGGGAATACAAATGCAGTTATTCATTGCTACAACTGTAGGGCTTTTGGACATCGTGCTAAGGAATGTAAAGAAAAGCGTAGGGTTCAAGATTCTGAGTATCATAAGGAAAAGATGTTGCGGTGTAAGAAGGATGAAGCTGGGATTCCCTTGACGAAAGAGGAACATGATTTTCTTGCAGAAGACGAATACGGGAGGTTGTATCAGATTTTCATGGCAAACTGCAGGAGGTTGTATCAGATTTTGAAGCTGATATTGCACCTACCTACGACACAGACGGAATTTCTGAGGTACAAAATTCTGCCGATACTGAATATAATGTGTTTGATCATGAACGAACACATCCTGAACAACCTGAATCCATCGAAGATACATATAGGGAGGATCAGAATGATAGCAATATTACTTCTGCACCTTCAGATATGACTCCTAATGCAAGTCAGCTTGAACAAGATGTATTCGATCATGAAAAAGAACGTGCTATAATTTTCTCCTTAGTAGAATCGTTAAAGGTTAAAATTGCTAAATGTCATGCTATCAATGCTGAAAATATAAAGGCTAACGAGGTTTTAACAAAAGAGCTTGACAGGTATAAGGAACAAAATAACTCTTTTCAAATAGATCATGAATGTAAAAATGAATTTGAACATGGTTATGTAGAAGCTATTGAGCGTGAAAACAATTTGCAAAAACGTCTCGACGAACAATTTTTACAAACAAACACCACGTAAAAAAATCTTAATGTTGAAATTTCATATAAAAAAACTTAAAGAGTTGAGTAACATAACACTCAACAATAATTTCTAATCTTGAAAAGGAAAAGAAAGATTTGAAAAACAAGTATACGAGTCATGAGGATAAAGATCTTGAGAAAATCATTGATATGGAAAAGAAGATCAAAGAGTTGAATAACATAATTTTCAAAACCGGTCAATCCATTCAGATGATTCATATGCTTACACCAAAGCCAAATTCGTACTATGATGGACAAAGTGCTTTAGATTATGCAAATCCCTTTTACCTCAAGAAAGCTGAAGCAGAACATCCTATGCTGTATAATTATGATTTACCTTCTTTGCATGCTGTTAAATATGTCGATGGCAATGATTGTAAACATTCTTTCATGTCTGAATCTAAAGAGTCGTTACAGTGTGAAGAAGAAAGTCAAGAAAAATATAAGGACAGAGAAATCAAACCAATTGATTATAAAGCTTTAAATGATCTTTATGAAACCTTTGTTCCTTCAAAAGAAAAATCAGATGAAGAAATGTTTTTCATAAGTTCTTATAAAACCGATGTGTCTACTCCAATTTCAAAACCAAAGGAAGAAATATCTTTAGAGATCAAAACGTGTAATTTGGAGAAACATTTGGAAAAAACCAATTCCGATACTCCTCAGAGTAATGGGATGATGTTTTTTAAAATGTTAAAAGAACAAGTTAACTTTCTTCAATTAGCCATACATGGGAGACTTAACGTCACCGCTACTGACTATCTAAAAGGAGTTAATCAAGAACTTCAAAATGTTTTGAAAAAGGAAATTGAACCAGCAACTAATTCTATATTTGCTCGTCTGATTCATTTTGAAGATGCTTTGACAACTGAAATGGTTGAAGATTTGAGTTATTTTAATTCTCTTGAAAAAGAGATCAAAGAACTTAAGTCTAAACTCTCATTTACAAATGATCGACTTTTGGAATCCACCATGGCAAATGATGTTGTGAATGTTGCATTATACTCTTGTTGTATACCATGTGAAACCCCTTCGTCTGTTGAACAAGAAAATCAGTGTTTAAAACCAAAAATTCATGAGATTTCAAAAGAAGCATCCGATGTTAAGGCAGAATTGTTAAAGAAAACTGCTTAGTTTGAGAAAGATTTGTCAAAACTCGAAGCTCAAAGTATTTCTTTCGAACTCGAACTGTAAAATCAGATTTGTGCTGAAAATGTCCAAAAATCTTCTGGAAACTCCTTAACATCGATGCTAGAAAAACTTGAAAATGACAATGTGTCTTTGGAATTCAAAGTGATGTCTTTAAAAAAGGAAAATGAGCATTTGAAAACAACGTATAAAGTTTTGTTTGATTCGGGCAAACCAATGAGAGCTTAGTTACAGCATTTGAAAGGAATGAATGTGGATATTAAGTTTGTAAAACCTTCAATTTTGGGAAAACCTCCATCTTATCTTCTAAAAACACGGTTTGCTCCCAAGATTGATGAACAACATGTATTAACAAAACCAGTCACTCCACAATCTTTACCTCAAAGTCACAAAAAATTGAAACACAAAAACGTGATCGCTCTTGGCATGTATAAAGTACCAGATACATCTGTGACTAAAACGAATGTTAAAACACAATCTAGGAATAGAGCATCAAATCCTTTACCACACAAGTCCCAAATAGATAAAACCCAGAATCCTAACAAAACTGTGTTTCCTTCTACAGGAATAGAATGCACTCCTAATGTTAGCAGACCATAGCTTAAGAGCACTGAATTGAAGAATAGGGTCAGCCAAACATCTAAGAGCACTTGCATGAAGAATAAACAAGTTAAAGTAGAAGAACTGTTAGCATCGTATTTTTATATTATGAAGTGTCGGTCATTATATTCTTGAATCATGTAATAGGTTGCGTTAGAAAGCGTTTTAAGAAGTTATATGTTCATTTATCAATCACTAGAAAGTCTAAGGGCCAAACATGTAATAGTCAAAAGCCCTAGACTTGTAAGCACTATAAATATATTGTATACCTTCACTTGGAAGGTTGGTTGATCATTTGGTAATAACATAGCTTATATTTCACACATATGATCCTCCCATCTCTCTCTCTCTACATCTCTCTTTCTCTCTCTAGATTTAGGTGAAGAAGGTCATGATTTAGGTTGTTTCCGGGTTCCTACAAGTGGTATCAATCGCCAAGGGATAGATTTAGGTTGTTTTAGATTAAGTTTTGTATTGGTTTGGGTCGTTTGGTATTTATTTGGGTCGTTTGGATTGTTTTTTCATTCGTTAAGTTTCTTGGTTACTTTGGTTTGATTGAGGTTTAATGGTTTAAGGTGTTTTAAAGGTTCTTGATTCGTTAGGCTTGATCTCTACTCGTTCTAGTACAAAAAATTCGCTCAGTTTAAAATTTTTTTGGGGTTCCGCGAGTATGGAAATTAGGGTTAAGCGAGTATGAGACTTTTGGGTAAGATTAGCGAGTATCATTCTTCAGTCTAGCGAGTATTGATTGTTGTTAGCGAGTATG
>LBNU01036014.1:13157-38600 GCA_014162995.1 Artemisia annua | reverse complement strand
TCTACAGTCGTGGGGTGATCTCCAGTGACTCACCTAATCGTGGGTGTACTTTGGTATGTCTGTGTAAGCTCTTTCGAGGGTATCCGATTAGGAACGGCCATGGTAAGGGTTGGAGAAAGTCTTCACAATATGCTGATTGACGATCTCTAATTCCAAACCTGTAAGTACCGGATGTTTTATTGCTAACTGTTTTATGCAGGTACAACCACCACACTAGTTTCCACATGCTCATACATACATCTCAAAGTCAAAGGAAAGTTCTCACTAAGATCAAAGGAAAGCAACAGTCAAAGAAAGATTCTACGCCAAAAAGAAGAATCTACAAAGTTAAGTGACAAAGATCAAAGTGAAAGAACCGCGACAACAAATATATCTATGGCAAAGACTAAAGATGTATGAGCATGTTGGAAAGGCGACTAACCTACATAGACGAAGCTGTGACAAAAGGCAGATGAACAACCACAACAACAAAGAACAAAGAAAAGTCATATTACAAAGATCACAAAGCATGAAGGAACAAAGAACGATGAACGTTGAACAATGACTTATCTAATGTTTTCTAAAGACGTCAAGAGCAAAGAATGTTAAAGCTTATAGACAAAGATGAAGACGTCATACAACCTTCAATGACCAACACTTAGGGGGAGATTGTTAGCATCGTATTTTTATATTATGAAGTGTCGGTCATTATATTCTTGAATCATGTAATAGGTTGCATTAGAAAGCGTTTTAAGAAGTTATATGTTCATTTATCAATCACTAGAAAGTCTAAGGGCCAAACATGTAATAGTTAAAAGCCCTAGACTTGTAAGCACTATAAATATATTGTATACCTTCACTTGGAAGGTTGGTTGATCATTTGGTAATAACATAGCTTATATTTCACACATATGATCCTCCCATCTCTCTCTCTCTACATCTCTCTTTCTCTCTCTAGATTTAGGTGAAGAAGGTCGTGATTTAGGTTGTTTCCGGGTTCCTACAAGAACACCCTAGGATTTCTAAGTTTTCATTTAATAATCAGAAACAGTTTTCCACTGTCTGTGATAACAATGTTAACTTTCGTGGTTTATTGAAAGATGCAACTGCTATTTGTGTTACTTGTGGTAAATGTTTGATTAATGCGTGTCATGATAATTATGTTGCTCAATATGTTAATGCTTTGAATGATAATGCTAAGGCATCCACTAGTAAGAATTCCAACAAAAAGCATAATGTTAAGAAATCACATGAACAAAAACCTAGTGTTGCTAAGCCTAATGTCAAAATTCCAAGTGTTACTACATCCACTACCAATGATCCTAGGAATGCGAATGAGTCTAGCAAACCTAAGAGACGTAGACCTAGAAAGAATAGGAACATCAAACGGTATGAGAAATACACTCTACCTGGACACAAGTGGATACCTAAAAACGTTTCTGGAAATGTGAGCTCGAGTGTTATGAAATGCGTAAATAATATATTTTGTACTTCTAACCACTCGAAACCCATTAAATCATGGGGATCCACATCTTCCAATCTTCCATCATCTTTTTCTACTTTCTTTACAGGTCATACATATATGCCTCTGGTACGTCGACTCAGGCTGCTCAAGACATATGACCGGAAACCGCAAACTTCTTTCCAACTTCATTGAGAAGTTTTTGGGCACTGTCCGGTTTGAGAACGATCATTTCGCACCTATTCTTGGTTACGGGGATTTGGTTAACAAGAATTTCACAATCACACGGGTTTACTATGCTGAAGGACTTGGTCACAATCTCTTCTCTATAGGACAATTTTGTGATGCCGATTTAGAAGTTGCATTCCGGAAGGACACTTGTTTCATAAGGAACCTTGAAGGAACTGATCTATTCAAGGGTACTCGAGGCTCAAACAGCTCAAACTTGTATATACTTGCCCTTCACGAGATTGCTGCGTCTTCTCCTATTTGCTTAATGTCTAAGGCATCATCTGTACAAGCTTGGTTATGGCATCGTCGTCTTTCTCACCTCGATTTCGATACCATCAACCAACTTGCTACGAAGAATATTGTACTCGGTCTACCAAAGTTGAAATATGAAAAGGACCACCTTTGCTCATCCTGTGAACTATGCCAAATCAGAAAAGCCTCTTTCAAGTCCAAATTAGAACTTAGTTCTATTGCACCGTTGCATTTATTGCACATGGACTTATGTGGACCCATGAGGGTTGTAAGTATTATTGGCAAGAAGTACATATTGGTGATTGTCGATGACTATTCATGGTACACCTGAACTCATTTCTTACGATCAAAGGATGAAGCTCCAGAAATCATCATCAAATTTCTTAAAAGAATTCAAGTATATCAACAAGCTCCTGTTAGGATTGTGCGTACAGACAATGGTACAAAGTTTTTGAACAAAACATTGAAGGGTTATTTTGAAGATGTAGGCATTACTCATCAAACTTCAGTCGCTCGAACACCTCAACAGAATGAAGTTGTGGAAAGGAGAAACAGAACGTTAGTTAGAGCTGCGAGAACAATGTTGTCATCATCAAAACTTCCAATGTATCTCTGGGCCGAAGCTGTTGCAACTGCTTGTTTTACTCAGAATAGATCATTAATACACCCGAGGTTCAACAAAACACCATATCACCCATTTCATGGTCGGAAACCTGATTTGAAATACCTTAGAATATTCGGTTGCTGGTGCTACATCGTCAACGATCGGAAAGATCTGGCTAAAATGAAAGAAAAAGGAGATATATGTGTGTTTGTAGGCTATTCCACTACTTTAAAGGCTTATCGCGTCTACAACAGGAGAAAAAGAAAACTTATGGAAACTGTTCATGTCAACTTTGATGAGCTTACAACAATGGCTTCTGACGCACTCAGCTCAGAACCTGGACTTAACGTAATGACTTCTAAACAAAGCAGTTCAAGACTCGCACCTACAAGTGTTCCGTCAGCAACTACCCCTCGTCTACCTTCTAAAGAAGAATTGGCTAATTTGTTTGAGATGATGTACGATGAATTCTATGGAAGTAAGGCTAAAGATGTGTTGAATAATTCCACTTCTACTACTGTTAATCTTCCACCGTCACCCGATGCATCTTCGTCAAATTCAGCAAGTTTGTCTACAACAAATGAAACTGACGCACATACACCCACAGAACCCTCTACACCTGATCAACCAACTTAGTTTCCATTCCTAAGAAGATTACCAAAGCATCATAAGACTTGCAAGATGTCGAAAACACATATGAAAGAAAGGTGGTCTATGCCTATATGCAATGCAAAATCAATTACGCAACTTAGTGCAAGAAGTCTAGTCTAAGTACTATTGACGCATAAGCTGAGAAACTAATAACCGACACATAGCAACAAGGCATGAAAGACACTTATGCTTATAGATAAAATTAGCTCAACTAAAGATAACAATAAGCATACAAAAATATTAACTAACAATACTAAGATACAAAGCAACAAGGCATGAAAGACACTTATACTTATCGTCATTTTGTGTATTAAGTATACCAATGTATACTAAGCTTGATTTTATTTTAAAAATGAATTATTTTCCACCCCATTTCAAAATTTGATCAAGTTCAACATTTTGAAAATATAAATACATCAATGTGTGATGTTCTCTTTGTAATTTGACCAAAAATTTGCGCAATCGGCTTGACCGGAAAAGACTCTCTATTACGAATCAAAGACCCTCGTAAATTTTACTTTACAATCATTTCCTAAAAGTATTTTTAAATGAAAGTAGACTCAATTACGTTTAAAACAGGTGGCACGACTCCTACGGACTTATGGTTGATTTTATACGAAATTTTTGAAAATTACCCAATTCTGAAAATCAGACGAAGGTACCGTTAAATTTAGCGATACCATCCGTATTTAATGGTACCATCTGTTGTATTTAACGGTGCCGTGACCTGTTATTATAGTTTTGACAGAAACCAATTTTCTCATCACAAACAAGTATTTGATGTAAAACTCAATAAACTAGATACCGGGTTTAAGAAAACCTCCAAGCTAGTATGACAAAGTATACTTAACAACAAAAGCATGTAAGTACTAAGCAACTAAATACTTTTCATATTTTATCCCCCTTAATGGGTAATTTGATACATGGATCGTACTCAATTTTGAAAACCATTTGTTTTAAAAATTTGAGCGTCGTAGCTCTGGTACCAATTGTGGAAACCGTAGAGGGGGGGGGGGGNAAACATTGACACACATAAATATCACACAATATATGCAATAAGCCACACAAACATAAAAGCAATGCAAGTATAAAATGATAAATTCAAAGATAAAAAGTAAAGAGATAGGTTAAGAAAACACAAACCCGGACACGGCGATTTATAGTGGTTCGGTCACGAAGCTCCTCTTCGCCCTACTCCACTCCCAGAGTACCCAACTCGAGATTTACTTCACTAATCAACAAGCTCCATTCTCGGCGGAGAAAACCATACAACGTCGCTTACATTATTTTCCGACACTAAGCTAAATGTCGAGTACTAATCTTAGCTAGTACCAATCTACCACGATCTACACGATCCTCACAAATCACACAAGCTTCAAGATCCCCATGATCTACACTCGATCTACCCGATCTACTCACGATCTACCCGATCTTCACAAATCACACAATCAACACAACCTACATGATCTACCCGATCTACCCTTGATCCACTTGATCAACACACAAGCTCACTAGCTACAGGAGATCTCCAAGATCTCAACAAGATCACAATGATCCACTCTCACAAGACTAAACAAAAGGTAATGACTACTTGATGTATATCAAGATACAACAAGCTTACAACTAGTAATGCAAGTGCACTACTCAATGACTCTAACACTTTGTATCTTCTTGATACTTTGTGTTATTCTCTTGGACTAGAAGAGGAATGAAGGTGATCACTTGAATGAATGATTGGATCACTCTAAAACAAAATAAGACTATCCAAATGATCAAAGAAAGTGATCTAACTAAGAAGGGATTAAACCAGAGTAAAGTGGCTAGAAAAATCAAGTGGGAAGTATAAAATGGTCTACTATTTATAGGCAAAGAGAAATTTGACCGTTACAGGGGGACGACACCACTAATTGTTACACGGTACCACTAAATTTAGTGGTACCATGGTACCGTCCGGGACAAAAAAAAACGCTCGTCTTTTTGTTTTTAGTGGGGAAGGTTTATTTGGGGATGTTTGGAGCTGTTTTGGGGAGAATTATGACTGTTGGAAAATTCAAATTAATTATTCCAATTAAAACATTTTTTTAATTCAAAAATAATTTGTAAAGTGGATTTTTGAAAAAATGTTTTGTCACATTTATAAAAATGTGAAGTTTAGAACAAAAAATTTATTTCTTTGATCATCCGTCAAGTTTTAAATTTGTTTGTTCATACCTTGAGTGATTTACGTCGGAATGGAAATTTGCGACTGAGTTGAAGCATACTTGAGAATTCGAGAGATGTTGAAGTAATTGTGCATTGATGATTTGTGTTTACAAGTAACTTGTACATTTTACGCTATGCGTTACAAGTTACATGTTTGTCATCATTAAAACCGAAGAAATCATTTAGTTTAAATATCGTAATATTTGCACTAACAATGTATGTGCTCGTTATCAGGCTAATCCCACTGTTAAACACCACAAAGAGGTTAAACGGATCTTTCGGTACATCAAAGGCACCATTCACATGGGAATTTGGTTCCCTAAGAATTCCGGTATAGAACTGACTGCGTTTTCAGATGCAGATAATGCAGGTTGCCTAGATACAAGAAAGAGTACATCCGGTGGAGTTCAATTTTTAGGAGAAAAGCTTGTAAGTTGGTCGTCCGAGAAGCAGGACTGCACGTCAATGTCAACCGCCGAAGCAGAGTATGTGTCTCTATCTGCATGTTGTGCCCAAGTTCTTTGGAAGAGGACACAATTGACAGATTATGGTTTTTCTTCGATAAAATCCCAATTTATTGTGATTCGAAGAGCGCTATAGCCATCTCTTGCAACTCGGTTCAACACTCCAGAACAAAACACATCGATATCCCATATCATTTTATTAAAGAGCATGTTGTGCGTGGCACCGTTGAACTTTATTCTATCAAGACGGATTACCAATTAGCGGATCTTTTTACTAAACCTCTTCCTAAAGGAAGATTTGATTATCTTGTCCGCCGCCTTGGTATGAAATGTCTACCTCATGAGGAGTTAGATCGTCTTGCAAAACAGTGGGAAACTAGAAGGGGGGTTGAATAGTTTACCGACTCTTTTTAATTAGTTTTAAAAATTTCTCTTTGAAAAACTTTGATTCAATTGTAGGTGAAATCAAGCAACACCAATATGAACACAACACAATACTAACACTAATATGTAATAAGTAAGTAAAGAGAAAAGATGGAAAGATCAAACCAAGACAACGAGATTTATAGTGGTTCGGTCATGAAGCTCTTCTTCGCCCTACTCCACTCCCCGAGTATCCGACTCGAGAGTTATAGCACTATATCAACAAGACTACCTTCAGGCGGAGAAAACCATACAACGTCGCTTACGTTATTTTCCGACACTAAGCTAGATGTCGAGTACTAATCTTAGCTAGTACCAATCTACCACGATCCACTTGATCCTTACTTCACTCACGATCTACACGATCCTCACTCTCTACACTAGATCCACACGATCCTCACACTTTACACTAGATCCACACAATCCTCACACAATCTGTACGATCTTTACAAGATCCACACAATCCTCACAATTTACTTTTGATCCACTTGATCAATACTTAATCACTCAACACTCAAGAGATCCTCAAGATCTCAACAAGATCACAATGATCAACACAATAACTAAGAAATACTAAAACACTTGATGTATATCAAGATACAATCAAGTAGACAACTAGTAATGCAAGTGCACTACTCTATGACACCAACACCTTGTATCTTCTTGATACTTTGTGTTCTTCTCTTGACTAGTAGAGGTATGTAGATGATTCTTTGTTGGATGAAAGCATCACTCTTTAAACAAAAGAAACCTAACTAATGATCAAAGGAGAGTTTAGATAATTGAGGATATGACTACAGAAAATTAAGTGTGTGAAAGGATGGCCAAAATCTGGGAAATGAAGAGGTATTTATAGAATCTGAAAATTTGGCCGTTATAAAGGGACGGTACCACTAATTGTCACACGGTACCACTAAATTTAGTGGTACTGTGCAAGATAAAAATGCTCCAATTTTTGTCTTTAGTGGTGAAATTTTATTTGGGGGAGTTTGGAGCTGGTTTGGGTGAAAAACTAGCTGTTGGTGGAATTTCAAAATGAATTTTCCTTAATAAAACATTTCTTCATAATTCAAAAATAATATGTAAAATGTATTTTTGAAAAGAAAGTTTTGTCAAGCTAAAAATGTGAAGTTCAAAACATAAATTCACTTCTTTGATCATTTGTCAAGTTGTAAATTTGTTTGCTTATACCTAGATTGATTAACGTAGATGATAAGATCGATCTTAGACGAGGTCTAATATTATATCTAGGAACACATAATAATGAAAGCGGAATATTCAAACAATGAATTAACGTTATCATGAACAAGGTTTTCTATTATCATTATCTTCTCTAACGATTACAAACTAATTAACATGTTCTACCTTGATCAAGTAGAACATGCTATCTAAACTAAAACACTAATAAACTCTAGGCGTTTATCTCCTACGCCTAGGTTACACACACACACCTTTACTAGACGTCTACATTGTGGAAGACTTAATAATAAAATCCTACACCCTTGATCTCTTTATATAGAGAGATATTAGGGTTTACAAAATACTACGAAGGACTAATAAATAAAACTTCTTTTGCAAGCAAGTCCTTCCCATCTTTTGTAGAATTCCTTCTTGTCAATTTAAGCCCTTCATGTTTCATTCTTCTTGTTTTGTATCATCAAATCAATAATAGACCCAACAGTAGAAGTCGGATATATCAACTAAAAACTTGTGTACGCTAATTTTGACGTAAGATGTTTTCACATTTTGTTATCATCAAAACGTAGAGACATCGAAAGATGAAAATAACGTTTTTAGACATTATTTGCATCAACAAAAACTACCTTTCTAAACCAAAATTTCTTGTAACATATTTTCTTTCTTCATTATTTTCAAATTTTCTTTCTTAAAACCAAAAACGAAATAGAAACTTATAAAATTCAGAAAATCACAAAAATATTCTTCTACCTTAAATTCTTCAAAGATATGCTTCTTATAAAACCTCAATAATGTTTTTTTGTTCACCAAAACTTTTTCAAGGACTGAACATTGTTTGAGGGGAGCATGAAAAATGCCTTTTCAAAATGCCTTAATGGCTTATGCACATATTATAGTGTATAACCAGCACTTCAAAGTTAGGACCATGATGTATGCATCCAGTACATTAATCCTTTAAAATGAGAAGAGAAGTCTTCTCAGTCTCTAAGCAATTTTTTTCAAAACCTCAAAATGTTTAAAGCTTGTGACAACATGACTTTTGTTTAAATCAAAACAAAACTCGAATTTCAACGTAAAAAGTTTTGAACAAAATTTTTCAAAATGTTTACAAAATGATTTTTCTTAAAATCTTTCAAAATTTTGTGTTCAATATTATGACCTATGATCAAATTACAGATTGTGACTTGCATCAAAATGTTCACAAACCTATTACTCTTCCAAATCGCCTTGAAGTTAACATAAATTTTTTCACAAAATTTTTGCATAAGTCAAGGGGGAGTAAAAGAGAGCAAGGCAAAAGGCAAATTCTCAAAATCACTTAAACTATTTCAAAAGTTTAAGACTTCTAAAAGTTCCACAAAATCATGCAAAATCATTTTCTCACCTCAATCTTTTCACAATTGGTGTAAAAAATAACATTTTATGTTATTTTTAAGGGGGGGAACATTTGGTCAAAAGATAAGTGCTTTTCGAAATGTGAAAACTTCTAATTGACTTGTACTTAGACGGGTAATAATTTCAAGTTGATTATTAGGGCTAGTTGTCACTTTGTTAGGAATACGTTTTTCTTATTGAAGATTCGGTCACCCTAAGTATTGTTAAGCATCGTGTAGCACGTAGTATTTATTATTTTAGTAAGAACATAGTTTAGCTTTAGTTAGTATTTGTGGTGTCGAGTCGGGTCTTTTACCCTCTGTCAGCTCGCTCCACAGCCTAGTAGAGGTATTCATCCATTTGTAAGTATAAATAGCCCTTCCTACACATGGGAAGGGTTGGACCTTTTCACATAGTTAATATTAGTTCTTGTGTTTCTTTCTCTAAAAGGCTCCCAACTTATACTCTTTCTCTCTCTAACTCTCTTGCATTATTCGATCCATTTAACCACAAGATCCATACGACTTTTTGTTTATGAGTATCCTACAATTGGTATCAAGAGCCATGGTTACATCTTAGGGCCTTGGAGTCTCGGATTTAGTTTGGTTTTTGCGGTTTTTGGTTAGTTAGAATAGTTTTCTTGAAAACACCTTGGTTTGATCTTGTTAGTGTAATATGATATGTTATGGATGTACTTTCGTGATTAGTGGTGTTATAGTTACATAGTTCTTCAGTTGGAATAGTCATATCTTTCATTGGTTTGGTGGTGTGAAGGATTTTTGGGTGTTTTCTTAGTAGCGATTAAGTCGACTGTGAAGGTTTCTTGGTAGCGATTAAGTACTACTGGATAGCGTTTAGATCTAGAGATTAAGTGGGGTTTACTATATTTGGACAACCAGACAAATCGCTAGATAGTGACTGGTTTGGACTCTTCTGGATAGCGATTAGTACTCTCTGTCTGTTTGTGGATATCGATTAACTAAACACCAGTGATTAGCTTTTTAGCGATTTGCTGTGTTTATCGTTTAGATCTTTCAGCGATTATCTCTCTCCAGCGATTATGTCCTGATTAGCGTTTAACTAAATTCAGCGATTAGCTTTTTAGCGATTGGTTGTATTTAGCGATTACTTCATCAGCGATTTGCTTTTAGCGAATTGTTGGTGTAGCGATTACCTTTTCAGCGTTTAACTTTGGGTCAGCGATTAACTTTGGGCTAGCGATTATCTTTGGGTAGCGATTATCTTCTTCTTCAGCGATTAACTTTTGATTTGTGGTGGTTTTTAGCGATTCACTCAGCTTAAGATTACTTTGGTTTGTTGACTACTTGTGTTTCATGAATCGTTGTAACTTAAGTCGTTTCGATTAATATGAATATGATTTGACGTTGTGAATTAATTCTTACGGCTTGACTTATCACAATCGGATATATTGTTACTTGACTTGTCGCGACTTGATTCTTAGCACAAATTGTGACTTATCTAAGCTCTCACTCTAAGTCCATTTCGCATACTACGTCTTTCGGTTTTCTCCGTTGACTTTAGTAAAATCCCGGGAAAGAAACGATTTCTCGGTTTAAGTCTCGAGTTGTAAAATCCCGTTTAAGACAACACCATGACTACTACGGCTTCAAATGATGACATACAAGCTGTTAGGTCCGATACCCAACTGATCAATGAACAGATGATTCCAAATCTCTCACAACAAATGAACTTGGTTGAGCCTGATGTAGCTAGAATGGAATCTGAGTACTCTATTTCAGAGCCACAACAGTCACAACAAGTACTTCACAATGCAAATGAAAGCTGCACAGAATGTTTTCGACAACTTCACTCACACCTCTCGGTACTGCTTGAAGGAACTGGAATCAAAATGGGATTCGAACGTGCATTTGCAGCACTCTTTGGTCAAGAGGTTCAGAATTTCACAGACACAATGATCCTTAACTTGGATCAACTACAACAACAACTTGAACACGGAGTGATTTCCAAAATTGGATCCATGGCTGCTCTCTGTGTGATCAACAAACAACTCCAAGTGTTTATTTATTCAAAATAAACAGTGCTTTGCTGATCACACGAGAATCGAGGTTGACATGTTCAGAATCACATTACTCCAGCTCATTAGTAATGTTAAGGAGTACATC
This sequence comes from Artemisia annua, assembly GCA_014162995.1. Classification (NCBI taxonomy): domain Eukaryota; kingdom Viridiplantae; phylum Streptophyta; class Magnoliopsida; order Asterales; family Asteraceae; genus Artemisia; species Artemisia annua. The sequence goes on along the minus strand of LBNU01036014.1, from coordinate 27,617 downwards.
GTACATAGAGCAACACACAAGTGGGTGCATGATTCCAAGGAAAAGACATGTCCGGTGCAATCATGTGAAGGTATTGGTGATTCGGGTAAAGCATTGGATGATGGGTCAGATGTCACAATATACAAAGGATCAAAGACTGACAAGCCAGACACTACCAACCGTTCAGGGATTCTTACCATATATGACATAGATGCAGATCTCAGTCCAGTAAAAGAACAAGTGTCATGTGCTGAGGTACCCCTAACTGTACATCATAATATGTTTTTTGATGAACGACTCCATACTGATCAAGTTACGCCCACTTATGACGCATATTGGTCAAAAAAGTCTGACAACCACGTCATTTCTGATTCGACAAATATGAATCATAAAGGGGAAGAAAATGATTAGGATGTGGTCCGTAAAGATGAGTCAAGTCCTTGGATTACAGCTGGGTCTTTTAAATCTAATGAGGTGGTTGATAAATAGATCTTTAATGAACTTTCAAAGAGATTTTCACAACTTGAAAAACATTGAATTTCACTCGAAATTGCAATGCAACAAAAGGAAGAAAATTTTCAAACAAACCAACCTTGTAAAGATCCGGAACTTCCCGACTTCCATGAATATTTTATGATTAATGATTTGAAAGCCCAGTTAGAAGCCAAAAACTTGACAATCAACAACCTGAAAAACCATATTGTTGAACTAAAGGCTAAACATGAGAGCAACACCATAACTACTAGAAACTCTGAATTGGAACAAAAAGTGTCGGAATTACTTATGGAAAATGAGTCTTTGAAAAGGAATTGCAAAAATCGTGATGAGTTAATCAAAGAAACAAGAACTAAGACAATAGAACAAACAACCTTTTTGATTTCCAAAAATGATGAATTCAAAGCTCAACTTCAAAAATTGGGATTCACAGTCAATGCATTAAAAAACGAGCAGAGAAAAACCACTGGAAATTGTGTGACCCTTAAGCTTGCAAAACCATCAATCTTGGGAAAACCGGTGCTTCAACCAAAGAGAAACCAACCAGCGGTTAGACAACCTAATGCTTTTAAATCTGAACGTCCAAAAGCACCAAAAACTCCGTTTGCCTCCCAAGTTGATGAGAAACTAGTTTTGATCAAACCGGACTCTTCACATCATAAACCTAATGATAAGTTTGTGACAACTCATCTTAAGTCTCATGCTCACACACAAGATGGTAGATATCTCCTCACATCTACTGGTTACCCCCAATCCACTAAGGTCAGAAACAAATACAAAAATGTTGTGCCCTTTAAACATAGTCAAAGGAGAGTTGGAAACAAAGCCGTTCACCCTAAGAATGACATAGTGCATAAGAAACCTTATATGAGTAGATCCTTTCTTAAGTGGGTACCAACGGGGAGAATGTTCATGATGAATGGTCTCAAATGGTCACATGATTGTAAGCATATATCGAAAGACAAGAAACTCCCTGATAACATCAAATGTGCGGGCCACCATCAGCAATGTGCTAATTCTTCAGCTGGACATGTCACTAAGAGAGCCCAAATATGGCGACCGAAGGCACTGAAATCTCCTAATTTAGGAGATAAGATTTCTCCCTGATGTGGATTGTCCAGGACTCCTGATTACTTCTTATCAGGACTCGGGTTTTTACCAGTGTTTATTCTTCTCGTATCCTTGAGCATATAGCACTCTATACTAAGTAAATAAATAGTTTTTTTTCTGCTGTCTCTTACTTTTGAATAAGGCGTGTCCACTTTGGTACAATAATAGGCATGTTTCTCTCTGGCATCGATAACATTTACAGTTCTAGAAATTTCATTGAATAATGACACGGTTCTTTAAATGAAGTTCGAACAGAATATCAATACGTGTATTTATCTTATCATTACTTCAAATGGTAACTGGTACTTCATAACTCTGCTCAACACGGATTACGTTATATCCGGGTTCAATCTGACACCATGTGTGATATTTTTTTTCTTCTTTTTTTCTTTCAATCAATGATCTCAGATTTATGATCTAGTCATTGCTTGAGGGGGAGAGGATATGTTGCTGTTACCTGCTATACTGTTTTTTGTGCGTTTCTGCCCTATGGTTAAGCTTTGTTTGGTAGCTTGGGTTCGTTGCATAAATATTTTAGTGTCACTTGGTGATATGTGGTTTTTATTTAGTTGAAGGGCTAGATTAGCAAAGTTATAAAAGATTCTTGGAGTGTAACTAGTGCAAGGACCTATTCTGCAATATTGAAAAACTTGAGTGTGCCCCTATAATTAGGTAGCGATTAACTCATTTTGATATTTTCACAAAACTAATCGCTCACCTCACTTTCTCTCTCGACCTAATCGCTTGCTGCCATCCACTCGAATTTTTCTCATCTACCAAGTTTCTCTAGGTTTGTATGTCATTGTCTATTAAGGTTCTATTTCTATTGTCTAGGATTTAGTCTAACTTAATTTTCTGTAATGATTGTGGTTTAGGTGTTGCACTTCCTTGTGTTTTGCTGCCAAATTGGTTAGTGTGGTCTTTGTTTGATTATATGTTCTTGTTGCTTTTCATTCGCCTTAATTCCTTATCTTTATCTTTGTGGATATTCGGGTGTATGCTAGACATTGCAGGGATTAGGATCGTATGTTTTTGATAGCGATTAAGTGGGTTTTGGGTTATGTGCTCTCGTTTGGAATTGACATTCTTGTTAGCGTTTAGGGATGATAAGATTCATAGACTGGCGATTGGTATGAAGGTTCTTGATTGCGTTTAAGTGAGGGATGATTGATAATCTGTTATAATGGTCGTGATGTGATGGTGATTGTGTGTTTGAGTGTACATAAAGTTCATAATCAGTATTGTTTGGATATAAATCATTGTTGTTTGAGACTATGTTGGGAACTAGCTTGATTGTTTGCATTGTTTGTGTACGTGAGTGGTGTGTATGATGTATTCTTGATAGCGATTAGGTGGATTTCTTGATAGCGATTATGTGGTTTCTTGATAGCGTTTAGGTTCTAGGCTTCCTTTTTAGCGATTATTTCTGATTGCGTTTAAACTCGTTTGCGTTTATCTCCTTTAAGCGTTTAACTCTGTTAAGCAATTAACTCGAATAGCGTTTAACCTTTCAGTGATTAACTCAGCTAGCGTTTAACTCTGTTAAGCGTTTAGCTCGGGTAGCGTTTAACACAGCTAGCGTTTAACTCTGTTAGCGTTTAGTTCTACTAGCGATTAACTCGGTTAGCGTTTAACTCTGTTAGCGGTTAGCTTATCTAGCGTTTAATTCAGTTAGCGTTTAACTCTGTTAGTCTCTGGCCTGACTAGCGTTTAACTCAGTTAGCGATTAACTCTGTTAGCGTTTATCTTGACTAGCCTTTAACTCTGTTAGCCTTTAACCCTGTTAGCGATTTACTCGGTTAGCGTTTAACTTAGTTTGGGTTTATCTGACAGCGTTTAATTCCAAGTAGCGATTAATTGTGTTACATGATAGCGATTAATTCTGTGCTTTGATTGTGTATCCAATTTAGTGTGTCATTTCTCTCATTCTTGCTGTCAGTAATCTGCTTGTTGCTTTGAATGCTGTGTCCATAAGCTCTTGGGCATAAGCGTGTTATCTGACATACATACTTTCATTTGTCTCTTCCGGTGTGATTGTGGAATTTGCAGTGATGATGTCTGATTCTAATGTTGAGTGCTCACCAGTACAATCACTTGCTCCACCTACTCGGACGGATGATGAAATCTTACCTCATGACAAATGGGTGGCAATTGATAAAAGTAACTGCTATTTGAAAGCAGACAAGCCGCATAAGCACCCAATATTCAAAATAGATCTGGATCTACTAAAGCAGACATCTTTCTTCCGAGCATTCACTTCATCTGCAACCATTCCTTCTATTTACATCCAACAAATCTGGAACACTATGAGATACGACAGGGTTACTGGTACTTACAGATGCCAGCTAGATGAACAATGGGTGAACATCACCAAAGAAACTCTTGCTAATGCCCTACAAATCATGCCCACTGGTGATAATGTAGAGTTTATCGCTCCACCCAATCTAGTTGCCCTCCTGAATTTCGTCAATGAACTGGGATATCCTACCAAAGTTACCACACTATCATCTATCATCACTAATGACATGTACCAACCTTGGAGAGCCATCATCAGTCTCATCAATCTCTGTCTTACTGGCAAAACCTCTGGGTACGAGAGACTTAGAGCTCCTTCACTTCAAATTCTTTGGGGTATGGTTAATGGAAAGAATATTGACTTTGTTGAACGAATCTGGGAAGAGTTCTCTCATTCCATACACTCATTTCTTGAAGATAAGGCAAATCTACAGGCTCATAAAGAAGGCAAAAAGAAGTCGACCAAACTTCTAATTCCTAGCATTCGATTCACCAAGTTGATTATTATCTGCCTTCAAAAAACCCTAAGGTTCCACACTAGGAATGGATTACCACTTCACCTTTCATCTGACGAGAATGCCGTGGGGTTTCTTAAGTATAATGCCAAAGGAACATCCCAAATAATCTTTGGTATGGCGATACCAGTAGCTTTACTCACACAAAACATACTCCAAGCCTCGTACTATAATGAGTATGTTAAATTGTTGACTGCTAGTCAAGAGACCAAGCCAAGTAAGTCATCATCTAAAAAACGCAAAGGAGTGACTGCCTCAGCTGATTCCTCAGAACGTAGTAAGAAGAGAAAACATGGTAAAAAGGATAAGAAATCAGATTCAAAGAAAACCAAAACCAAGGAGACTCCAAGAGATGGTCCTGAACCTGAAGACACGCTAAATGTTGAAGAGATGATGGTACAACAAGCGGTTCAAGAGAGTCTCATTGACTCTGGTCATCCTATCAAAGGAGTAAGCATCACTGAACCTGACTCTGGTAAGATACCGCAAATCCAGCATGTTGAGGGAAAAGGTAAAGAAATTGCAACAGATGAACAGGCATCACAAACACCGTTGAAAATCTCATCTCCAGATTCCAAGTCTACAACATCACAGTTTATCTTCAAAAGGCAGTCACCCGAACCATCAAGAACCAAAACCACTGCTAAAAAGACCGTCTCTACATCACTAAGTCTTGAACAAGTGGCGGAGTCAAGTGGATCTGAATCTGAAGCCGACCAGTCACAAAAATTGGAGGACTCAACTTTACTGTCAAAAGAAGTCACCAGTGACAAGCCGCCTCAGGAGCTGGAAGGAGTAACTGAGACTCCATTAGATACTCTTCATGCTGAATATGTCTCCACTGTGTATCCTGATGTGGAAGATAATCTCAAGTTGAAATCAGATGACCAGAAGATTGCTGTGGAACTTGATAGCTCTACAGGAACTCTTGCGTCGTACAAAAATTTTGAAGCATACAGTGATCAGTTTTTGGTAGACAAACCATATGAATCAGAGGTTGACAAATCGAGAGAAGAACACGAAGAAGCTATCTCAATGGTAGATGTCCCGATTCAACAAGACACCTCCAACACTCCTACCCTGACAGTACCAACAACTACTGCTGAAGCTGCCAAACCAGGGCCCACTCAAGCTATCATCACGCCATCTATAACCACCACTACCAGCAAGACCACAACACCACCCACCACCGATAGTAAACCTAAACCTGGTGTGGAGGAGCTAATGGAAATTACAGCGGGAATCGTCGAAAACAAAACAGACATCAATGTGAAGTTGTCAAAGCATGAAGTGGTTCTGAGGAGCATGATTGATCTTAATCTACCTCATATCCTCAAGAATATGAATGATAGGGTACATAAGCTTGAACATCTCAACATTGATCGTCTAGTCTCAAAAGCCATTGATGAGCAAGTCGAAGAAGCTGTTAGTATTGCTCTAGAAGCTCCTCTCAGATCACGATTCAGAGATCTACCAGTTGCTGACATGAAGATCATATTGCAACATAGCATGTACGAGAACAATCAGCACAAAGGGCATGAGGCACACGTCAGACTATATGAAGCGTTAGACGCTTCTATTAAACAAGATGATGCTGAACAGCACGCCAAGGATATGGAAAGAGAACGGGAAAGGAAAAGAAAGCGTCAAGGTCAACAAAAGCCTTCATCAGATTCACCATCGTATCCTCCACCACCAACTTCACCGTCAGGATCATCAGGACCTACAGGAACATCTGGACACTCTGGAAGTCCTCCAGCTAAAACAATGCCACTACCTCCACACTCATCATCAAAGAAGCAATCCACTAAGAAATCCGACAAGTCATCTTCGTCCAAGTAAGCCCAACACACAACTTATGCGGCATGGACCACGATTGACACTGGAACGGCTGACATGGCATCACCAATTCATGATGATCGGGTTATCAATGAAGAATCAATCGTGTCACACACCGAAGCATCTTCAGATGTAGATGATGATGATGCATCTACTGCTCACATATCACGAAAAGATAAGTGGTGGCAATCACTCTCCAGAGACGATGGCACACCACCTATCGAATTAACCAAAGACGAGCTGTAAGCATGTGTTAAACCCAAAGTAGATCAGCTACCGGCATTTGAGCCAACCTGGTCAGTCTCTCCTTCAGGTCAACCAGTTTCGGACAACAACTGGGCCAATGTCATCACCAACAGCTTTGTTCCTCGGGCCGAAAACTCACTGCTCGCGCAAACTGGAGATATGGGAACTTTCATTGCATGGTTTTGTAAGCAGCGAGGAATATCAAAGTTGACGCAGAAAGATCTGGAAGGACCGGCATATGACATTGTAAAGGTCTTTCATTCTGATGTGACTCACCTTCAATATCAGATGGAGGAGTGCCACAAGATGTTCAATGATCTAGTCGATGAAGGAAATACTCACCATAGCTACAGTAAGCCACTCCCATTGGGTGGATTTCCTGGTCATGTCACGATTCAGGCCGAGTTTTTCTTCAACAAGGATCTTGAATATCTTTTGTTCGGTAGCAAGCAGCGTAAGTATGCATTGTCCATCACCAAGATGAAGGCTGCACTCTACAAAGACATTGGTTTGGAGCAGATGGTACCTGACGGGATGTAGATAAAAGAAGAGTGTGCGTATGATTTTCCGGCAGCACTTGGAATCTCTCACTGGTGGTTCAAGAAGCAACAGTTCTATGTTGAAAGATTCAAAGCCAAGGGTGACAAGAAATCTGTTCGCTCGCCACTTCAAATCATCAGTGTGGTCAAAGTCAAGATTCACTCTATCTATGGGTATGATTACTTGAAGACCATTGTTTTACGCCGGGCAGACCTCCAGGACTACGAGATTTCTGAAGGTGATTTCAAGCATCTCCGTCCCAGTGAGTTCGAAGATCTGTATCTACTTCACATTCAAGGAAAACTGCATCATTTAGCTCCGCATGAAAAGAAGACACTTGTGTTTGTCGTTCTTCTCTGGATGAGGGGTTTGGTTATTAGGAAACGTGTCGAAGACCTTCAGCTTGGCATCGAAAGTTATCAGACACAACTAAATCTCACAAAACCTCAATGGGAAGTCGGTGACTTGGAACCGGTAGCTGACTATACCGTCATTAACTCTCCAAGAGCTGTGGTATTTAGAGACAAGTATAACGTTCCCGTGGTCATGCGTCTTGAAGAACTATACAAGCTCAGCGATGGCACTTTGGAAATGGTCGACGATGCATTGGACTTCCATGTGAAAGAATATTAAGTCTAGTCNCGGTAGCTGACTATACCGTCATTAACTCTCCAAGAGCTGTGGTATTTAGAGACAAGTATAACGTTCCCGTGGTCATGCGTCTTGAAGAACTATACAAGCTCAGCGATGGCACTTTGGAAATGGTCGACGATGCATTGGACTTCCATGTGAAAGAATATTAAGTCTAGTCAGCCAGGCCCGAAAGATACACCGACCAATGGACGGACCATGACGTGAAGCTGAACAACAAATTTCTGAATGCCATCTGACACAGGTTAAAGATGAGGAGGATCTATAGCAGCCTTGAGTGCTACGTGGGTGGTAGAGTTTGTGAGGGTGACTACATGCTCCTACGAAGAACTGACTGAATCTTTGGGTTTTTCTTTTGTTATCACCTTGTTTTGCTCAACTCTTTGGGGTGATGTAACAGTGACAGTATGTAAACTTTGAACTACAAGTATATATAATTATGAATGTTTGTGGTATTTATTTCTTTCACTGTGTGCGAATACCTCGAAATAATGTACGTTTCAGTGCATCATTTCTAGTAAAAGAAGAGAAGTCTTCTTTCATCCCGAAATCTCTCTCGTCTCTGATTCTTCTAGAGAGTTTTGTGGTTTACAAGGTGGCTAATGGACTTAAATTTTCACAAATAAATGACTACAACTCTTTAAATAGAAAATGGGTCATTAATTGAGGGAGAGCGTATTTGCTCAAAATTTCTGCACCTTTCTAAACTTTGTGCACCAACAGCAGTGAAAAAATGTCTCAAAAATCAGTACGTGTTAAAATCTGACCACATTGTCTCCCATATTTCTAAACTCAGTTAAATCAATTGGGATCACAAAATCTGAAATGATTTGAAATTTTGTGATCGGGGGAGAGAATGTGATTTAAATATGAAATCTGATATAAAATGTGATGCTTTTGGACTAAAATGTACGCTCTCCCGTATGTGCTAAATTTTTTTAATTTTAAATTGTACCAATTCACATATTGAGGGGGAGCAAAATAGTTTGTGGTGAATAAAAAGATTTGGCATCTCATTTGAGCATGGCTCAGAATTGACTCATGAATTGACGAAACACAAACGTTAGAATTCGAAAGGATTTATCCAAGTAGAAAGTACCGTTTCGAGAAGCTCTTCTTAGATGTATACTTTGACGGGTCTAACTTCCTTTTTAAGGATTGTTAACAACTTCAAGATAGTTATTGGGGCTAGTTATCACCTAAAAACTGATAATGGATCCCTTTAACTAAGCAACGTAAACATGTCCCTAGGGTATATGTCTATTAAGAGTGGATCAATTCAAAAGTGCAACTCACCCCGACATGTGCAAATTTCTATCAAAAACCTATGAGCACATGTTAAGGGGGAGCATTTGAAAATCCTAAAACCCTCAAAGTGTTAGCAAAAATGTGTCTCTTAATCATAAACGCTTTGAGAGAATTTTCAATGATTTTGTTGATGGCAACATAGGATAGTCATGAAGTTATAAGGTGGCTTAGGTTAGGAAAACCGTCCTATGATCCGCCAGAACCGGAGGGATCTACCCAAGGACAATACCGAATAGATAGCATTAGAAAGTCCTTAGGTATGATTATGAAAAAAGGAGATAAATGAGAAAGGAGAAAGAAGGGGTTGAAGAATTAAAAAGAAATGAAATGAGAAAGGGTGAAAATAAATGGCCCTCCCATTATTCAACCTTAGGGCAGAAACCGGGTTCAATTCATATGCTACTGATTGTTACTAAGGTAATATCGGTATTGAAGACAAGACGTCATGGACCCAGTGACGCACTGCACTAAACCTTCTAACCACTCAAGTTCTCTCAAAAGAGCTTGTTTCATTCTCACGGGGAACCCTGCATAATCTATCGACCGCTCATTACGAGCTATGTTGATATTGAAACAGGAGACACCGCTCCAGTATCCGACGACCAAATAATGCACTTATCGAGTCTAGAGCCACGAGATACATCTAAAGATCTCATAGGAACACTTGTTACTTCTACACTGGTGATTCAACATTAAGGACACCAGCTGTAATATTATGAGTCCTACGCAGATCTTAGCAATCTGCCAAGAACACTTATGAGGGAATATACGTATGTAATTCCCAGTGATTGACTGGAAATTCCTGCCAGGGTCAACATCAAACAGCCCTGAAAGCAGGTCACTTTGGTAATTCCTTGTGGATTACGCTTAGTGATCGTGGCGGTTTCAAACCGGTCTACAGTCGTCGGGTGATCTCCAGCGACTCACCCAATTGTTGATCTACTCTGGTAGATCTCGCAAGCCCTCTCGGGGGTATCCGCTTTGGGAACGGCCTTGGTAAGGATTAGAAGGAATCTTCACACTATGCTGTTGACGATCTCTAACTCCGAACCTGTAAGTACCGGACGTTTTATTGCTAACTGTCTTATGCAGGAACATTTGGCGGTTGTTGCTGATTGTAGAAAGGATGCCGAATCATCACCTCATGCTCACACTTCAACATCAAATTCAAATAAATCATGATCATAGAATGGGCTTTAGCTATGCTTCCACAACTCTGATAAAGAAGATCATGATCCAGAAAAGTGTGAGAATGCCGACTCAAAGATGTTCGAAATCACATGGAGACATTTCTACTCAAAGATGACTTGAAGATACTCACTTGGATGATGAACTCAAAGTATTGCCAAAGATCATCCTACACCAAACAAGTCATCTAGAGTCCGCTGCTGAAAGCACAAAGTTCTTGACAATGAAGAATCAACAACTGCGAGCTGCAAAGATATCAACAAAGATTTAGATGCTAGAACTCAATGTTTGATTTCCAGGGGTGACCTCCCTTAGGGGGAGATTGTTAGGAATACGTTTTTCTTATTGAAGATTCGGTCATCCCAAGTATTGTTAAGCATCATGTAGCTCGTAGTATTTATTATATTAGTAAGAACGTAGTTTAGTATTAGTTAGTATTTGTGGTGTCGAGTCGGGTCTCTTACCCTCTGTCAGCTCGCTCCACAGCCTAGTAGAGGCATTCATCCATTTGTAAGTATAAATAGCCCTTCCCACACATGGGAATGGTTGGACCTTTCACATAGTTAATCTAATATTTCATGTGTTTCTCTCTCTAAAGGCTCCCAGCCTCTCATCTTTCTCTCTCTAGATTTCTTCCACTATTCGATCCATACAAATCACAAGAACCATACGAGTTTATGTTTATGAGTATTCTACACAAACTATACATTAGTTTCCTAAAGTATGCATAAATATTTAAGTTTATAAACATGAAGAAGACAGTAATATTAATATATAATGTGCATTAAAAGAATGGATGGTTCGGCAATATTCCTTGGCTCAATACAAACACTAACACCTTAGCTCAATAAAACAAAACGGTTTAAACCTCACGGTAACAACGTCCAAATCCTTTAAATCAAAACCATTTTCATTGCATACCTATGATCAATATCAGTTCCCGTACACCTATACACTAATCAGACAATCACTTCCAAATACAATACCAATTTATCGCCCCTAATCAGATAAGCCTTCCAAATTGTAATTTAAATTTGTCCTCAAATTGTAAACATGTATACATAGCCTTAGGCAATAACCAAAACTTTCACATATAATAGGATCCCTATATAAAATCAAAACCATTTACATTGAAGACCTATACTCACAATCAGTTTCACTACACCATTACGCTAATCAGATAATCACTTCAAAACACAATACCAATTTATCACCCATAATCCGATTTTTATTTGTGTTTTATGTGTGTGTATGAGAGAAATAGTCAGAAACATAATAAAGAATAAATATGTTACCATTTTAAATAATCAATATAAAAAATAAATGAAAAATGAATAAACAATCAAAGAGCCAAATAAACTAAAGGAATGTGTTGATATAAATAACGCATAAAAACGTTATTTATATTTTTCGATATCTCTATGTTTTGACGATCACAAAATGTAAAAACATTAAACGTAAAATTACTACGTAAACAAGTATTAAGTTAGTTTATATCATTTTATCCAACTAAATCACTTAAGGTATGAATAAACAAATGTCTAATACATTTTATGATCAAAGGGATGTTTATTTAATTATTAAAAAGTTTGTTAAATCATATAAACATATTATATATTTTTGAAAAACATTTTTGGTAATAAAGGAAAAGGTTTAATTCATAATAAATATATGAATTCAAATTTTTAACCAAAATCAGTTAGTTTTTCTCCAAATAAACTTTCCCCACAAAAGACAAAAGCTCCATGCCGTTTCAGGAGGGCGGCCTCCTTAAATTTAAGGGGGCCGGCACGCTCCTGAGGCCAGGAACTTTTGTCTATAAATACTGGTTCAATCCTGCATTTTTTCCTTACCTTTTGCACAAATATTTTTAGTCCAAATCCTTTCCAAACATCCTTCTAAATCCTTTGATCATAAGATTATAAGTCTTTGTTTCAAGTGATTCAATTTCTCATCCTCCAAAGTGCAATAGAAGAATACCCTTCAACAACAAGTTAAAGAAGTATTGTAGATATTACTAGTAGTTGTGTATATTGTGTATAAAGGTGTTGTGTGATTGTAATTAGGAGATCTAGTAGTGTTATTTGTGAAGTAAAGTAGTGAAGATAGAGTAGTGTTGTGAAGTAGAAGTAGTGAAGTTGTGAAGTAGTTGTGGTGTGCATAAGTTGTGTAGAAGTCGTGATAAGTTGTGAAGAGTTGTGAGATTGGTTCTAGCTTGTATTAGGACTCGACATTTTGCTTGGTGTCGTTATACGGTGTAAGCAAAGGTGTGTAAGGTTTCTCCGCCATAAGGGAGCTTATTGACATAGTGAAGAAAACTCTCGAGTTAGGTGCTCGGGGAGTGGAGTAGGACGAAGAGGAGATTCGTAGCCGAACCACAATAAATCCTTTGTCTCACGGTGCTATACTTCTATCTCTATCTCTTTATTCATTTACTTACGTACTTGTCATTATATACTTACGTAGACATAGTCGTTTATAATTGTGTAAGCAAGTTGAGTTTACATAAAATTAGAATCGAAGTTTTTCATAACCAAAGTTTTGTAAATTAAAAAGACGTAAAACTATTCAACCCCCCCCCCCTTCTAGTTTTCCACAATTGGTATCAAGAGCCAAGTCAAGCAAGATTTTTAAAATATATTGTATTTTAAAACTTGAAATCGATCTATGAAAATGGAAAAATATTTTGAACGGAAAATTATTTTCAAACCACCATTTCTTGAAAATGTAAGTTTTCTTGAATGGAAAAATCGATTAGAAAGTTATGTGAAATCAATAGACTATGATCTTTGGCATGTCATTCTAATTGGTGATGTTCAATCAATAAAAACTACTTTTGAAAAACAAAATAACTTGGCAAAATTTATTATATACAAAACTCTACCAAGAGTTGAGTATGAAAGAATATTTTTTTGTCAAACAGCAAATGATATGTGGAAAAATCTCTCAAAATTTTATCAAGAAGAATGTCAAGCCAAAGAAAAACTTACACATAAGATAGTAGCAAAAGAAAGTATAGTAGACAAATATTTAGTTGAAATGAGTACAAGTGCTACTAGTTCAAATCTTTTGTGTGAAGGTAATGATGCCGAAGACAACACGAGTCATGACATGAATGAACAACAAGATTGTGTAGAGATGGCAACCGAGAAGGAACTAAGTGACGATGATGATTCTAGTTCCGAAAGTGAAGACGAAGAATATGCAAAGGTTGTTAAAGAGTTCAAAAGACTTATTAAAAAGAGACAAAGAGCACAAGATAGAAGAAGAACAATCCGAAGGAAAAGATTTGTCGATTTGATGATGAAGACAAAAATACTAGACAAGAATGTTTTGTCGCTCAAGCATCAAATGAAATATGCCTAGGAATTAATTTGGAACCTGATGAATGGGTAAAAGATAGCGGGTGCTCAAGACACATGACGGGAATCGCAAATTATTCTCTACATACAAAGCATACAACGGAGGTAACGTTATTTTTGGTAGTGATCGTCGTGGAAAAATCATAGGCAAAGGTACGATCTCTCAAGACTCCCTAACTATTGAAAATGTTGAACATGTAGATAACTTAACATATAACTTGCTTAGTATAGGTCAAATATGTGTCAATAAGTGTAGAGTTACCTTTACCGATAAGAATAGTGTAATTATTAAGGATGATAAAGTCATAGGTAGAGGAATTAGGAAAGGCGGCGTATATGTTATGAAACTAGGAGATAAATTGGAAGATAGGATATGCCTAGCGACCTTAGACGAAAACTCTACCTTGTGGCATAGGAGATTAGGTCATACAACAAATACAATCTTTGATGTCTAAGGAACTTGTTAGAAATTTGCCTAGTCTAAAATATAATCAACATTTTTGCGACGCTTGTAAAATAGGAAAACAAGCACATGCTAGTCATAAAGCTAAAAATATAGTATCCACTACTAGATGCTTAGAACTACTTCACATGGACATCTTCGGTCCATCCGCGGTGCGGAGCTACGGTGGCAACCGCTACACCTTAGTTATAGTAGATGACTATTCACGATACACGTGGACTAGGTTCCTAAGCGATAAAACCGAAGCCTTTGAAAAATTTGAGACATTTAGTAAAATGATACAAAATAAGTTAGTATGCCCTATAGTTTCAATTAGGACGGATCATGGTAGGGAATTTGATAACGAAGTACAATTCGGAAAATATTGTGATTTAAATGGAATATCTCACAACTTTTCCGCTCCACGTACTCCTCAATCAAATGGGGTAGTAGAAAGGAAAAATAGATCTTTACAAGAAATGAGTAGAAC
>LBNU01036011.1:148377-167715 GCA_014162995.1 Artemisia annua | reverse complement strand
CACTCTGTTCCCGAGTTTATTTTTTGGAGTGAAAGGGAAAGGTTTGGGATGGTAGTAAAAAAAAATTGTGTTCCTGAGATTTTTTAGGAGGAGAGAGGAAAGTAAAGGATAGTAAATTACATCAAAATTACTCTCCTAATTAACTTCCCAAATTGGGATGAAATGAAGTGGTGTTGATTTTAAAGCTATTTTTTTGTTACTTCCTCTCTTTTCTTTCCAACTCGGGAACACAAGATAAAAAAAGAATTTCTTATTACTCTCCTCTTTACTTCACTCATTTTTTCCTCTCCATCTCTTTTCTTTCCATTTTATACTCGGGAACAGAGTGTAAAGCATTCATGAGCAAAAGATGTAATAAATGTATGGTAAAGTTTGTTTATCTTTAAGTGGTTTCTCATGGTGTTTTTTAAACCGTAAGTGTTAGATTTCTAAGTTACTAGTATATTCTAATTAACTGACCCGTTCCAACCTGTACACGAAACAACCCATTTCGACCCGTTATCATTAATATTTTGTAATGGCAAAAAAGCATGATCAGCATAACACAAAAAAAGTAGACACAGAAACCATATAATCTGATTGAGGTAAACAAGCATAGCACTCAAAGGTCACCAGTGAATACAGTCAGCAGAGGAGTCATGTTGTGTTCACTCTGATGTCCTAGTCCGAGTATATTGAGACTGTTGGATTTCACCCCAATATATAACGGATTCATTACTTTCATTTACCCAAGAAGTTATGCTTGTGAAGTGAGCCTTGATCTCAACTGCTGGCTGCACCTTTGTTCAGCACTCAAGGCCCAACGTGTTGGCTAGCAATGTAGCGTGTATGTATCTAGCAGAATGTTGATATTGTATTATAATTAGTTCCGTAGTTTCTGGCTGAAACATTAGGCATGTTATGTTTTTCATTGATACTTTCTAATTTCTATATCGCATGCAGATTTAGGTGGATGAACATCATTGAGAAAGTTTATTTCCAATGTATTTCGAAAAGCATTGTATCCATTTATGCTTCTAATAAAGCTATTTCTTCCTCTTATGGTTTATGCAAAGAGAAATGATTGAGATGTCTAAAGATGTGACTAATTTTATTCTTAAACCTGCGTGACTATCTGTTAGTTTGTGAAAAAGTGTATCCCTAGCTGCAACTAATAAAAATGCTTGTTTAGGCATCAAATTAGGCACATAATTTAGGTCTCACAATCATTTCTCTTATTCAAATAATGCATAAATAGTACGTCACGTATGCTAAGCCATATCAAACAGTGTTCTAAAAGGCGTTAGGCGTGGCGTGGCGGCACAGTCACGTCTCAAGCCTTACGCGCCTTTGCGAAGCCTTGACGTTTCTTAAGGCGTGCTTAAGGCGGCAACAAAATATTTATAAATTTATGTATTTATAATTTTATATCATTTTATAAGAGCAATTTCAAATATTAAAGCCCAAATCTCAAATAGCCAGACCCAAATATGAGGCCCAAGTAGGAATTAAGTTTTAAAATTACGAGGCCCAAGAAAGAAATAACCCAAATACTTGAAATTCAAGCCCAAATCCATAAATCCCCTAAATGCATCTAAAAATGGCGCCACGCCTTACCAAAAAGGCGCGCCTTTGCACGCCTTTTCGCGCCTTATTCCACGCCTTTTCACACGACGCCTAGACCTCACGCCTTGGTCCATTTCGTGGCGCCGAGGCCACGCCTCGCGCCTTGGCGGCGCCTTGGCGCGCCTTTTAGAACACTGATATCAAATAATATATAGCTTCTATCTAATAAAATCATTCGTTTGTCGACGTTCCAAACAATAACCATTTCAAATATTTTTAATGTCATTAGTATTTTGTAACGGTTACGATAAACAAATGTTACTATGACACTATTTGACATCTGAAAGGCTGGAAGATTAATTTATTAATGAAAACTAACCAGTAACCATATATCTTGATAGCAATATGCACAATTCAAAGTAGTGTAATCTTGTCCAACATTGTTGCGGTGGTGTTTTTTCATACTAAAAAGCTGGAAATGTTACAATTTTGGTATTAGAGGTATACTTTATGCTCACTAATTATAGCAACTTTTTAGGTGTTATGAATAAGCTTATGTGAAAACAATCTTATAAATGATGAACCTGTAAGCATAAGAATTAACCTTCTTCAAAGCTTTTCTTAGCATTTTCAGATTTTGGTGCTGATTAGATCCCCTATTTATACTACATCTAGTTAGCCCAGAATTTAATGAGAGAAGATCACCAAAAGGATGAAGCTTCTTCGAATCAGAGTTCTATGGCTCTTTTTTAGGCTTATTCTTGGGTTTGCTATGTATTCTGATTTTATACACTTTGATTAGTGTATATACGCACAAACTACATAAATGGGCTGGTAAGAGGGATGACTGATGAGCACCCCGAGTCCCTCCTGTGATATGTAAAGTCGTAGAGACCAAAAGAGTATTTATTCTTTTCTCATCTGCAAAGTTTTGCATATTAAATTTTGCTTTGTGATTTTTACTTTTCTTTATGTTAAAGAAAAGGATTTATTGGTTAATTTGATAAAAGAATTTGTTGGCAAATATTATAAGTGGGCCTTAAGGTACTTCATCTTTTTCTTTAGAATAAACAATAGGTAAAAATCACCAAGCAAGTTAAATATGCAAAACTTTGCAAATAAGAAAAGAACAGCTCTGTGGGTCTCTACATTCAACAGGGATAATACTTTTATAAGTAGCATATAATGCAACACTACAGCTTATAGAGAAATAAACAAACATACAATTATAATGGAGAAGATCCTTGAACACGAGCATCCACTCCACCTCATTGATTTGCAACCAAACTATCCACATTACGAAGTAGTATATGAAGACGATGACGACGACGATGACAATGATGGTGGTGAGCTAATTACACGTCAAAACTTCCGATGTCGTCGATGTAATCGGTGTGGCGAAGAAATCACTTGGTTTCACAGGTATTACTATGAGTGTGCTCGTACATGTGACTACTCTCTCCATAAGTTCTGCGGCGAACTTCCCATAACGTTAAAACACACATCTCACCCTGCTCATACTCTTACTTTAATTCAATTAGATTTCACACACCATTTGTATCTTTGTGTTTTATGCGGAAGAAAGGATACTCTTGGGCTCTGTTACTGCTGCAGAGGGTGTGAATTTATAATTCATGGCAATTGCGCTATAGCCTCCATAGAAGACCGGCTGATTTATCACCCTAGCCATCCACACCCATTAGCGGCTACCCTTGAACCACTTTTATCCAAATGTTATGCTTGTGAAAATGAACATAAAGGCACTTTTTATATATGTACCACGTGTTTTGGCCTCTTCATCCACAGTGACTGTGCTTTCCTACCAGAAAAGTTGATGATACAAAATGCTACAAATAATATTTTCTCTCATCCTCACCCGCTCATCCTTTCTTATTCCTTCCCAAGAGAAGATCAAAAAACTAAAAATTTTCCTAGGTGCAGGGTATGCAACAGTACTGATTATGGTACAAACACCTGGATTTTTGAATGTGAGAAATGCAGATACTATGCACATATTCATTGCGCGACATCAGGTGAGTCAGTAAACTCATGTATATATTTTTATGGTCCAACAATTTTTTATGCATATATAGGTTATGATTGTTTATACTTATTGACTGGTTATTTAATTTATGATTTTAATCACTTTTTTTGTTTACTAGGCAATGAAAACAGAAAGCTCATAAAAAATTATGAAGATTCTGATTACCCAGATCTCCTCCATCTCCCATTCCCTGATGAAAGTTATAGCATACAAAAACACATGTTTTCTAAACTAGTTGAACATGGAACATCTGAAGCAGATGATCAGGGGAACATAAAACACAACTTTCATCCACACCTCCTAATTCTGGTTCGCACAGTATCCAACGATATTACAAGCACATCAACTTCCACAAAAACTGCAGTTATATCTTGTCATAACCCAATGAAGAAAGTTCAACTATTATGCAGTGCATGTGTGAGACCAGTCACAAGTGTTCCATTTTACAAGTGTGTCAATGACGACTGTAACTTTGTCCTTCATGATTGGTGCACCCAGCTTCCTACTCGAGTAGATAAATACCCAGGTCACCCACAACATACACTCATTCTCCATTCAAATGCCCCTAATGAGTTTTTATCCGTGTTTCGTTGTGATGTTTGTGGGTTAGAGTGTAATGGGTTTGTCTACAGTTGTATTAAATGTCGTGATTATCATATTGATGTTACTTGTAGTTTCATACCTCTAAACATCACACACGAGGCTCATTCAGGTCACCTCCTTTCCACTTATTTTATTAAAAGAGATCCCAGAGCAAAGTGTCTTATGTGTCAAGTTTACGTTTATTCTTGGGACAAATGTACATTCGCTTGTGACACTTGTGAAGCTCATCTACATGTCAAGTGTGGTTTGTTATTGCCTCGTGAAATTAGGCATAAGTATGACAAGCACCCCATGAGATTGAATTACCTCCCAATTGAAAATCATAAAAGTGATTACTTTTGTGAAATTTGCGAGAACGAACTCAATCCAGAGCGAGCGTTGTTTCTACCACTGTCATGAGTGTGCCTGGTCAATCCATACTGCTTGTGCACCACACATACTTCAATCTGAAACATCTACATCTTATTACTACCCGCCGTATGGACCTTATGAGTTTGTGAATATAAAGTTTGGGGGTATTCACAAGTTTAGAGATCTCCACCCTGATCACCCTCTCTCGTTTGTTCAAGGGATTCCGACTGATGCTCCATGTACCCAGCAGTGTGGATATAAAGTGGAATACAGACCGATCTTAAAATGTCAGAAATGCAAGTTTGTAATTCATTTCTATTGTTGTGAGCGCAAATGGAGGAACGGTGAAGTTATTGTGTAAAAAATAAAACTGTATACAATACAGTCTTGTTGCTTGTAATATGATATTTTTAGTATTTGTAATAAATATAACCGATTCAAGGTTCCGCGAGCTCCTCAATTTATGGTTTCTGAATTTGTGGGTTTTTAGTCCCGATGTAGTTGTGGTTACGAATGGTGTCAACTGTCAAATTGGTTTGTTTGATTTGATTTACTAAGAGTTTTGATCAGTGGATTAATAAAAAGGTTCACATTAGCAACGAGTGTTGAGAATTACCGATGGGTACTCGTTGCCTTGATGGGAATATGCACAATACATGTTTCTTGAAATGCCCAAAATTAGACAAGTAGTGTAATCGTATGGAATGTTACGCTCGTGTTTTTTATATTAAGGATTAACGTGATCATTCAAAGCTTATATTCACATTACCGGATTTTGGTGCTAATTAGATCATCTATTTTATGTTGGATTAGCCCAATATTTAATGATAGAAGATCACACCAAAAGGATGAAACTTCTTCGAATCTGAGTTCCATGGCTCTTTTTTCGGCTATTTGAAAAAAGAGGTAATGGGTTTCATGCTTATTCATGGGTTTGCTATAATTCAGTTTGAGTAGTGTATATATAGAAAATTGCAAACTATATAAAATGAGGTAATGGGTTTCATGCTTATCTCGGATGGGTCCCTGAGTTTAAGAGTATATATTCTTTACTCATATGCAAAGTTTTGCATATTTATTTTGCTGTGTAATTTTTTACTCTTCCTTATTCTAAAGAAAAAGATTGTTGGTTAATTTGGTAAAAGATTTTGTTGGCAAACATTATGGGTCATTAAATATACTTTATCTTTTTCTTTAGAATAAAGAATGTAAAATCACCAAGCAAATAATATATGCAAAACTTGGCAAATGAGAAAAGAACATCGACTCGGTCTTTATATGCCACGGGAGAATCCACGTTTCTAAGTACCTTCACAAGACCAATTTATACACCAATATACGAGCTGCTTGAACACAAGTATCCACTCAATCTCATTGATTTGTGGACGAAGTCATGATTTTTAGTTAACGGGGGTCGGTTGTGCTTAACGTACAAAGTCATAGTGATGAATACAGCGTTAAAAATAATCTATATTGATGTCTTTTATTGTTTAAGTTATTCATTTATGAATTTATGATATTTTTAGAATAAGAGAGGCTGAATGTAAAAATAAAAAATAAAATATAAAATATAAAAATAAAAAATTAGAAAAGCGACTTGTAATCAAATACTACTAATAAATAAAGTGGGTTGATTAGGGGTGGCTCAGCACCTACTAGTCACCCTGCTCAGCACCTACTAGTCACCCTACTAGCTGCACCTCTGGATTTGCATCCGGACTATCCACATTATAAAGAAGAATAGGATGACGATGACAGTGACGATTATGGGTGTCAGTAGGGTCGGGTTGACCCAAACCCGATAAGGCTTAACGGGTTGGGTCAAATCGGGTCAAAAAACTTGTCGGGTTCTTTTGACCCGAATCCGATAACCCGATAGTGTTAGCGGGTCAACCCGATAAGACCCAACAATACTTTTTTTGCATATGCACTCTTGCTTTATAGTCTATTGGTTATTGGTAATTACATGATACAATACAGTTCCATGATATATTGGGATGAGAACCGTTAAGAATAAAGTAGAATGGTAATTGAACATACGACTGCAGTGTATTTTCATGGTTAAATCAGTTTGATCTATATTTATGGGGATTTTAGTAGAATTTTGACCATATCAAATGATTATGTGTAAATGCGGTCTGCCAAGACATAGATTTTTGTAGGTATGCCAAGAAAGTGCATGTATGCAGATATAGCTTCTGAGCCTTTGAATACTTTTTTTTTTTTTTTTTTTTTTTTTTTTTTTTTTTTTTTTTTTTTTTTTTTCTGAACGGCAACTTTTATAAATGAAAAACTAGCTTCTGAGCCTTTGAATACTAGTCAGGAGTATTCAAGAGGTTGTGCCTTGGTTTGTTACAGTTTGGATATTTGAGTATGAAATCTGATTTGAAGTAAATATTATGTACGAGTAATTGGTGATCACCATTTTATAATCAATGCTGTTATCTAAGAGCTCTAGTTATGCAAGCGCCATTCTCATTCTCATTGTTTCGTCACTTTTGAAAGAATAATATCACCTGATAACCCGAATCACCCGACCCGACATAACCCGACCCAAATACCACCCGAACCCGACAACCCGATTCCTTATCGGGTCGGGTTGCGGGTGAGTTTTTAAAAAATCAAAACCCGACTCAACCGACCCGATAACACACCGAGACTGACGATGATGACGACGATTTAGCTAAACCTCAAAACTTCCGATGTCATCGATGTAGCCAAGAAATCACCTGGTTTCACAGATATTACTAGAAGTGTGCTCATTCATGTAATTACTCACATCCATAAATTCTGTGGAGAGCTTCTTTTAATGTTAAAGCACTCATCACACCTTGATCATAGCCTTTCTCTTACTATCGCATATCGTGCACCCGATCCTGATCCTGATGTGTCGTGGTGGCACTGTGTTTTATGTGATAAAAACGATAATCTTGGCCTTGGTTACTTCTGTTTAACGTGTGACTTTCGAATTCATTTTAATTGTGCTATGGCATCTGTAGATGACAGGATGATTT
Source organism: Artemisia annua (assembly GCA_014162995.1). Classification (NCBI taxonomy): domain Eukaryota; kingdom Viridiplantae; phylum Streptophyta; class Magnoliopsida; order Asterales; family Asteraceae; genus Artemisia; species Artemisia annua. The sequence goes on along the minus strand of LBNU01036011.1, from coordinate 160,158 downwards.
ATCACCCTAGACATCGTCACCCATTAGCACCAATTCTTAAACCACTTTTGTCAGAATGGACATAAGGGTATTTTTTTATGTGTACAACGTGTTTTGGCATTTTCATCCACAGTGACTGTGCCTTCCTACCAAAAACGTTCATGATTCAAAATGCTACAGATGATGTTTTCTCTCAACCTCATCCGCTCATCCTTTCCTATTCCTCCATCTTCCATTTGCTGATGAAAGTTATAGCATACAAAAACACCTGTTTTCTAAACTAGTTGAGCATGGAACATTTGGAGCAGATGATGGGGAACGTAAAACACAACTTTCATCCGCACCCCCTAATTCTCGTCCGTACAGAATGCAATGATACTACAAGCACGCCAACTTCCTCAAAAACTAATGTTATATCTTGTCATAAGCCAATGAAGAAAGTTCAACTATTATGCAGTGCATGTGTTAGTTAGACCACCAGTCACAAGTGTTCCATTTTACAAGTGTGTCAACGACGACGGTAACTTTGTTTTGCATGAGTGGTGCACCCAGCTTCCTACTCAAGTAGAAAAATACCCAGGTCACCCTGAACATACACTCATTCTCCATTCAAATGCCCCTAAAAGGTTTTTATCCGTGTTTCCTTGCTCTGTCAGTTAAGAGTGTAATGGGTTTGTCTACAGTTGTGTTCAATGTGATTATCATATTGATGTTACTTGTGGTTTCATACCTCAAAACATCACACACGAGTCTCATTCAGGTCACCTCCTTTCCAGATCTTTCATAAAAGAGTACGACTCAACGTGTCTTATGTGTTGACGTTACTTTTCTTTTGACCAATGTTCATTCGCTTGTCACACTTGTAAAGCTCTTCTACATGTCGAGTGTGCTTTGTTATTGCCCCATGAAGTTAGGCATAAGTATGACAAGCACCCCATGAGCCTGAGTTACCTCCCAACTGAAAATCATAAAAGTGATTGCTTTTGTGAGATCTGCAAGGATGAAGTCACTCCATGAGACTCGTCATACTTCTTGTGCAGCACACATACTTCAATCTGAAACAGCTACATCTAATCGTGTGTAAGTTTGGGGGTATACACAAGTTTGAACCTCACCCTCACCCTCTCTCGCTTGTTCAAGGGATTGAGAGTGATGTTCCATGCACCCATTGGTAGATCTACAGTGGAATACAAACTGATTTTAAATGTCAGAAATGCAAGTTTGTAATTGATTTCTATTATTGAGGGCGCAATTGGAGCAATAAAGAAATTGTTGACATGTGATTCCATCCGTTGGTTTGATATAAAAGAGGAGGCCACATGAGTGTCAGCAATCCATTATGGTTTATAATTGCAGTAGATATGAAAATAAACTTTTCCTGGAAATCAACGTTCATACATACATGGAACACGCAATAACTACGAACGTTCTACTGCAAAACATCAGATCCACTCTACGTGTTCTAAAACACAGACTTACAATGCTTCAAGACGCATTTTACCTGTCCCACCCATGACATATCAATGATCCTGCAACATAGCGAACAACAACATTAGTGCTCAAGCGAGCCGATAACTGAACGAGGAATGACTCTGTGGGTCAAAAAATTGTTCACATCAGCTGTGAGTGATGAGGAATTACCGATGGCTATTCATTGTTTTGCTAAATAGTATGGATAACCACCTAATCCTGTAGCTGGAGGTTGAGAAGGCCCATAATTTTCGTTCTTTATAGTGTACTGAGGATATGTGATCTGGGGTTGGACCGGATATGGAGGAGTTATAACTGGTGCAACCGGTGGGTGGTTTGGGTAGGCAACCGCACCAGCATAGGTTGCAACGGGCTGAGGAGCGTAGGTGTAACCAATGCTCGGATGAGTCTTTCCAGGCTGTGCATATCCAGCTATCTGCACAGGAACCATTCCTCCAGGTATTTGCTGTGCCAGCATCCCTTTGTTCTTCTGGTTATCAGCAAGCTTTACTGTGATGTTTCTACCCTGTGTATTCAGCCACATTATTATTTATTCATATATTTTAGAATAAATTAATCATAGATCAGCACACCCATTTTGATCCCCATTTTCCCCCTTTATATTACTTAAACATCAGAATATCTTTTTATGGGTAATGGGTTCTTCATACAAAATGAGAATAGAAATTACAATCAAGATTTTGCGCCTATACTCAGTTACTCAGCTTACAGTTGTATGACTTCCCAAAATGAACCAATATATAAATTGCAGCTATTATCACTCGCACTTTGCTTACCCCAAACATCTTTTGTGGGGTATCAATAGCCTTCTTGGCAGCCTCTACTGTCTTGTATGTGATGAACCCAAAACCACTTCAGATGAAACATGCAATGAAACAAAAAAATGCATAATTAATAATGGCATTGTTTTATTTATAGTACAACAACGCAAGTCACCAATAAAAGCTAGTAACATTTTTATAGTATTTACCGTGATTTGTTTGTCTCTTTATCATATGCAACCGAACCTTCTTCTATCTCCCCATATGTTCCAAAAAACGTAAGCAGTGATTCATTTGTTATTTCAGGGGACAAGCCACCAATATAAAGCTTCCTCTGTGCTTGATCAGGATTAGCACCCACTGTGGGCACGCCTTCACAAGCTAGAATGCAAACAGCCATACGACCCTGAAACAGAGCCATAGAGCCACAGAGCCACTAATTTAGCAGAATGAAAGTAAAAAAAAGGCGCAAAAGGAAAAGAGTTTAACAAAAAAAAGCCTTACATCAATCAGCTTACTTGGTGCTTCTAGAGCCTTCCGAGTTGCCTCAATATCTTTATATGTTATAAAACCATAACCACGTGATTTTCCACTTGCTTTATCAACTATAACAGCACCCTCCTCAATTTCACCATGCTCTTTAAACGCCTGGATATAGCCACTAGACTTATTACATTATTCAAAATTCAAATATGCAGATTTAATGTTGAAAGATCCGTGTTAAGTAGGTCAACCAAACACAAACACAGACACAAAACAAGCATCAACAATGCACTCACAGCACACAAGGTTTCTGAAGTGGTGTTCCAGGATAAGCCACGAACAAAAAGTTTTCGGTTGGCTGGATCTGCACTTGCAACACTTTTAATTTCTTTGGCAATAGAAGGATATTGGCATCCACTTCATTTCAAACATGCAAACAAGCACACATGGCATTGTCATTTCGCACAGCATATGGTTAATGAAAACAATAGTTATCACCCACACACACCTACACATACGCGCACGCACACACCCCTCAAAATCATACGAATTTGGGTTTTTGAATGCATCCTTACACGGTCCCCTGAAAATTCAATATTTATCGTATATTACCTTGTTACAGCACTAAGGGTATCCAAGAATTTATAAAAATTGTCAGGATTCAGAATTTTTATAAATTCTTAAATACCCTTAGTGCTGTAACAAGGTAATACACGATAAATATTGAATTTTCTTAAAACAAATTATGCTTAACATTAAATCAGCATTGCTGGTCAATTCAAATCAGCATTGCTGGTCAATTCAACCAATAAGTTCAAATTTATAGATAATCTGAGCCGTCGATCTCCTCAGGAAAAGGTCAAGGGTCGGAAATGGTCACGGGGATACCCCGGTTAGGCCGCGTACATCTGAGTCACATACAACCCCATAATAAACTCTTTCCAATAAGCAATTTCATATATCTAGTGTAAGTAGCTAATAAAGGATAATGTTTCCAAGAACGACCTAACTTAAGAATAATAAATAACTAGTGTATTAGCAATGTAAAAAAGTTAGAAACAGAACAAGATAATAATAGGAAGAAGAAAAAGACATACAGTTTAGATAAAAGATCAACAAGCTGGTTTTTAGGAAGAGGGTCTAAAAGAGAACGCAATTGTTCATTTGAAACAACATTTTCACCATTTAAATCCTCTACTTTTCTCTTTTTTTGTTCCTCCATCTCTTCTCTGTCTGTGTTTTTTTGTTGGGTGGGTGTAAAGTACGGTTATTGTGTTGTGACAGAATCCAAAAAGAATGATAAGCCCCTCTTTATTATGCTAGGGTTTTTTATTTGCAAATAAAGTTTTGAGTTAATTACTTAAATGGTCCATGTGGTTTGTTTGTTGGGTTTAATAAATTTAGTCCCTAAACTTTTTTTTCACAGATACTTTCTTTGTGGTTTTGACCCGTAACGGGTCTGGTCCCTCGACCAATATCTCCATTTGTTTGACTGTTGAAAGCATGTTAAACAAGTGAAATGTCGAAAATACCCCCACCTTCTTCTCATTCCATCTCCCCTACATTCTCCCCATTCCATCTTTATTTACATACATTACCTGATCGCCATTTTTTCCGACAACCTCTCTTACATTCCGACAACATCCTACACATTTAAACACACAAATAAAATCAGCTTCTTCTTTATGATATCATCCACACACTTCTTTTAATTACATAAATAAACCCAAATCAAAAGCTAAAATCAAAGTACACATTAATGAAACATGTCAAACACCATTCATCTAAATCACACAAACATATATATATAAACTCAAACATACAAAATTTAAAAACCAATAAACACGATAAATAAGAAATTCAAAAACTAAAAGAAATATACACACACAATCTTAAACCAATACACACATATATCAAAACCAAGAAAAACAACCAACAACATAAACGTTTAATAAGATTGGACCAGTGGTGTTTGCATTCGTTTGACCAACCACTATAATTCAGAATACAATATGAATATCACCCCAATCATCATTCTCATCCACAAACATGACTTGGGTATTAACTTCGTTGGGATTCCTCTAATTTTGTTGACGATGTGGTTGTGGTTGACAATCGAAATACACACACGTTTGTTTCCGGATCTTCTTTTGCTCTTTTAAAACCTGTCGTGTTATACAAGTTTTTGATGAATGAAAAGTTAAAAATAAAACATTGAAGAAAGAGGTGTTTGTGGGTTTTTTTGTATGGGATATGGGAAAGGAAGAATGAGTGATCAGTGGTGTATTTAACATTTACTTTTCTTATTAAAAACAAAACAATACATGAAAAGACCATAATACCCTTTAAATTGTTTTTTAACTCTATTTAACGGTGAAACTAACAGAAATATTGGTCAAGGGACCAAACCCGTTATGGGTTAAAACCACAAGGAGAGAATCCGTGAAAAAAATTTATGAACTAAATTCATTAAACCTGACAAACCACAAGGACCATTTAAGTAATTAACTCTAAAGTTTTTATTATTGGATTTTTGACGAATTTAATCATATCATATAGGGATTCAATGTGGAATTATTTTCTTCAAATTTTTTTAATACTAATTTGGTAAGTGTTTAAATTAGAAAAGAAAAAAAATAGTTGGACGTGATGTAATAAGCAATGTAGGCATTGATGTTGTTGAGTGTCACATTAGCATTTACTTTACCATTAAACCGACCATAAAAGGATCGGTATAGTTATCATCAAACTCACCGCATAAATGCATCTCATTTAAATATTAATATATTCATCAGCATACTCACATTAAAAAAAATAATAATAAAAAAAATAAAAATAAAAAAAAAATAAAACTTTCTTTTTCATTTTGGTTGTCACGAGGACCGAACCAAACTCGAATACCACCCATGCGTGTAGTTTTTTTAGAACGTCAACTATCTCACGATATTTATACCACAAATCTATCTCACATAATCTAAGCAAGACTTGAACCAACAACCATTTGGTTAGAAATATTCTGACACATCATAAAAGTACTATTGGGATAGAAGCCCTAAGTGAACATTTATGGTCATGGTTTTTCACTTGTGGTAAATAAATAATGAAATTAGATAAGTTAAAGTTGAAAAAAAGTTAGGATCTCATCAATGGTGTGCTACATGTTAGCTCGGCTCCATTGTTTATCAATGGGAGAGAATCGAACTCCACCACTCATGTGGAACTACACGTACTTTACCACTTGAGTTTGCATGTGCTATTGTTTATTTTGAGGGTGTTCGGCAACATTTGTAAATTAGGTTTATATTTATATATACTACATATGATTGAGTGATGACTTTCTCTTCATTATATGCACCGAGACAATTCAATATTAGAAAATTAAAGAATACATAATCAAAAGCTTATAGTACAAGCTAACCAAACACAACTAGTCTATAGTCAAACATGTATTTTTAGTATTATACAAAACTTTCCTAAATTTAAAATTGGGTAATACAAGCAACAAAGCATATGATACAATATAATTTATTTTTGTCCTCCACCATATATTTTCTTTTTAAGTATGTTGAACATAACAATTCCAACCACTATTGATGTTACCTCCAATATGCTAAACTTGAAAAATCCAAATCAGTAGTACTATCAGGTTGAACCAATGTTTTGAAACTCGGGTCGATCCGGCCGGGTTAACCGGTTGAACTGGTTTCGGCAAAAAAAGGGTAAAAAAACAAAGTTTTTAAAAACGGGTCAACGGGTTAGACCCGTCGGGTTTTAAGTGACCCGGGTCAACCCGGTTCTCGATACCATGCCGGGTTGCTTTTTTCCATTTTTTGTAGAAAACCGGGTTGACCCGGTGGTTAAACCGGTTGAAAAAAATAGCTTTTTTAATAGAAAACCGGGTTGAGCTACCGGTTGAACCAATAAGCCAATGACCCGGTGACTCGACCGGGTCAATTAAAAACACGGTTTTCAAAACATTGGGTCGAACAAATATTCATTCATGTCGTAAATTGTTACCATATAAAATATTTATATTACTTTCTCTCTAATAGAAAACTAAAAAATCTTAGAATTACAAAACAACATGCTCATTGTACAATTAAAAAGTAATACAAAAATAAAATAAAATAACATTTTAGTACAAATAAGCCGTAAAAATGTTTATTTCTATTTTACGATCTTCTTATGTTTTGTCGATGACAATCGTAAAATCATTATAACTAAAATAATAGAATACATAACTTCTCATGTATACAATTTATTAAAATGATCACAAGTCTCCTAATTTAGACATTTTAAGTGCTAGTATTTGCATGTTATTTAAATACACCTTGTATCAAAGAAATGTAAGTTTGTTTTTTACCTCATGCATGACATCACTCAAAGTGCTAACCTTGATGTATTATCAAATCAAATCTTGAATGATTACATGAGATTTTTTGGTTTAAATAATAAAAAATCTGGAATTCTCTGTCAGAGGGCCGGATCCCTTTTGGGAGGGATCCGGTAGATCCGGATGAATAGTGGTTTTCATCCTATAAATACTAAGCCATTTTCTCTTCATTTCCCACCCATCTCTTGCATAATCTTTCTTATATTCTTATATCATTTCTTTAATCTCTGAACATAGATCATTCTTATAGTTTACTTTGTTTTTGGTGATTTTCTATAAGCTCTTCATAAAAGACGAGATTAGGATTTTGCGTACAAGACTTGCAAGCTTCAAGAGAACTCAATGTAACACCCAAATTTTATGGTATAGATATCATACTATTAAGTATTGGATATTAAAATAGTAGTTTAGTTAAGTGTTCATTGAAATAAGGATCTCGGGTGCAAATAGTTAACAAAAAAGAACTAACAGTGTAAATATTTAACAACAGAGACTAACGATGTAAAAGGGATTTTCGGTACAGAATTCCTACTTTGCCCTTGAAGCTTTATAAGCTTAAACTCCAAGGATTTACTCCCTCACACTTAGATGTGTTTTGCTTGGAGATCATAGAGAGAAATGTTAAGGTTCCATTACCTTGAAGGAAATCATCTTGTGTTGATTTTAGGGAAGATTTTGAAGTAATTATGCTAATCCTAAGGATGTTACAAGATTCTAATTAGTGCCCATCAATAAGTGTTTAAATTCAAGTTCATGATTAAAAAAATAAAAATANTCTAAATTAGAAATATCTGCACAATTAGACATAAAGTTTTTCAGTAAAAAGTAAGTGGATTCGTTTTTACTTGTTACTACTTTAGAGGACGTGCTTATGAGATCAACACGTAGTTAACTTGTCGACATTGATTTTGCAAATTTGTATTGTAGTTTGTCAAAGAATTTTCACATACAAATTCTTACTTTTTCATTTTAAATATTGTTCCGACCGATTAAATTTTCTAAACAAAAATTCTAACCGTATATCATTGGATAAAAGCTAAAGATACGTAATATATTTTTTAAGTTCACCGAGCTACGTAACTTATCAAAAATTGTCATGTTGGCTAAAATACTTTCAAATTCTGAACAACCTCGCTAACTTCTCAAGTGAATTGACTAAAATACTCTTACATTATTCCACTTTGCATTTGTTCTTGAATTTACATTTCTTTTTTGAAGAAAATTCATAATCTTTCCAGGTGCCAACCTGTATAAGCATAGATGAGGGGTGAATACATTCTTTTCGACTTATTTTAAGTTTAAATAAGTCTCAAGTTCGCATATAAGTGTATTTTAGCAAACAAGCAATATAATTCTTATATAAATAGTTAAGGGAAAAGAGACAAACACAACAATTTATACTAGTTCGGGAAGAGTGATTTAGATCATTCGTATATTCAGTTGAGAATACGCAACACCTATACTATTCACCAGTACCAAATCTTTGTGGTGGATAAACCGTGCGACCTTAGCTCTCACCATTCTACAGCTAGACCGAGCTAGCAAATAACGAATTTTCGCACCCGGAACCACCAACAAAGACCTCGCGATTATATGCCTATCACAAAGGCTTCTACCAAAGAAGCACCAAACCAAACTTGACCGAACACGATACAAGGCTTGACTGCGCCCGATACAAGACGTTTACATCTTACTTGTTCGGACCCGAAGAAGATTTTACCCTTGCTTATCCGCATCTGAATAACTATTTACACTTGCTTAATCGCACCCGGATGAGACTTTACAAATGAATGAGAATGTTTAGCATTTTTGTTACACCTAGACACTTGACTCAACTTAAAGAATTGAGTAGAAGAAGACTCTAGACACTACACACAAAAGTGGATTAAGTTCTTGTGTGTCTTCACTGGCAAAGAAGTTTTCTTTTAATGTAATGATAGAAAATGTTAAGACACAAAAAGATTGAAAGACTTAAAAGGCTTAGAGAGAAGTAAATAAATGGAAGAAATGTTTGGCAAAAGGTGAAGTGTGCAAGACAAGATAGTGGGTTATTTATAGACACGCCAAACAAACAATGTCTGGCATGCTGGCAGTGGCGCGCGAGACTGGCTTACCAGGACTGTTTTATCCTCTTGTCTATATATAGTCGTTGGCTTTTATTAAACCCTCATGTGTACTTCACTTTTGACCTTCCCAAGTCTATTTCAATGCCTCAAGCAGGGTTAGGTCATACTAACTCATTAGCCATGTTAAAGAGGGTTAAGTAGACTGATGAGTGTGTAAATACTCATCATTTTCTATCACCTGAACTGCCAAAAACAGCCAAAAACACCAAATAATGCATCAAAATAATAGAAATATTCCAAAAGTGTGTTTTATGAGTCTTAGATGCAAAATGTTTGAAAACAAATGAAAAACAAGCAAAGTTTGCACAATTGGCAGTTTCAGTCCCTCAACTTTCACAAATTGTCAAAACTAGTCCCTAAATAGTTCAAAATATGCAAAATATCATAAAAGGTCCTTGGGGATTCATAAGTTGTCAAAACAAACCCTTTGAATATCAAAAATCACAAATTTACAACTTTGGTCCCCCAAGTTTGAAAAATGTCAAAAATAGTCCTTGGTGAATTTAAAAAGTGAAAATAATCAAAAATAAACCTTGTACTATTCATCAATGACAAAATTGGTCCTTGTGGTAAAAATTTGGAAAATTACAGGTTTGGTCCCTGAAGTTTCACAAGTTGGCAGAAATGGTCCCTGGACTTTCAAAAGTGGAAATTATCAACTCCAGTCCTTGTACTATTCAAATATGGCAAGATTAACCCTTGTGAACACTTTGGAAAAATCACAAAACACAACCCTCAACTTTCAGAAAATTACACAAAAGGTCCTTGTGATTTAATAAACCAAACCGGACCCTTATTAGTTATAAACCCCAATCCAATCCAAATCCCTTAACCCATTACACCCCTAGCCCAATACCCTTCCCTTTTCTTTCTTTCCCAGGCCCAACCTTAGCCCAACCCACGATTTAAATTATAACACACCCTCTCCCCCTTCCCCGTTCCCACCTCTCACCCTGCAACTTGCCTCCCTCCCCAACTTGCCAGNTAAAAGTTATAACCCAGGCACCCCCTTCTCCCCCTTCCCCGTTCCCACCTCTCACCCTGCAACTTGCCTCCCTCCCCAACTTGCCAGTCACATCTCCACCGCCCAAACCCATCACCCTCACCATCATCACCTAACCCTACCCCCCACAATAAATGCCACCACCCCCTCTTGCAATTAAAAACAGAAATGGTTATAAAACCATTTTGGCGCCAAAAACTCAATCAAGGGCTAGGATCAATCTCAGAGCATCCAATGGTCAAGAATTCACTCAGAGACTTCCAAGAACCCTAATGGAGCTCTATAAAAGGAAAGAGATGGAGCAATGAAGCAAAAGTAGCCATTTAGTTATAATTTAGTGTCGTATTACTTAGTTTTTAAATTCTAGTGTATGTTTAAGCTTCCAAATTGTAATTTCAGTGTTTTTCATGTACTTTGAATCTTTCTAAATCAATGAATTAAGGTTTCTTTGATAAATTCAGTTTGTGCATTTTCAAGAAAATTCAAAATTCTGTTTTAGCTTAATATTGCTTCTAGTCTCAAACCACTGTTACATAAGCTCACTTAGGACTTAGTTAAGCTTAAGAAAACATAAAAAGTTAAAAAATTCAGAAAAACAAAACACAGGGTACCTTTGCTTTGGATTGTGGAAAGCTTTTTGGAAGTTGCCTACAATGGAGGGGCAAGATGGACTTTACCTAGCTTATCTTTGATAAGCTAGGAGCTTGTTGAGCATAAAGAAGCTTTAGTAAAGCTAAAGCAAAGGTCTTTCATTCTTAAGTTCTTAATTTTCTGTTTTTAGTGTAAATCTCTATTTACTGTTTCAGTGCTTATTCTAGCTTAATCTTTGTGTTTTTATGCTTATTCAGTGCTTAATAGTGATAATATAACTTAAAATCTTATTGTTGTTAAGTGAATTTCATAGTTGCTCTAAAACTCATTTTCACAGTTAAAATAGGAAATTTGATCAACTTGAGTAATTGTGATATATATCTGTGGATTTGTGTTCAAATCAGTCTAAGGGAGTATATTTGATCATTTGAAATCAAGTTTGTGGTTTGAATCACTCATTTCTTTTGAAAATCAAAAACAGTGCAGTTAAAAGGATTGTTTGGTTCAACTGTGAATTTTGTGATCCAGTGCTTGTTTGTTGTTGTTCTTGGTTGATACATGTCACTTAGGATATAAGAAACTCAAAACAAGTGTAAAAACCAGTGGTCATTTATCAAAAAGTCAAAATCACTCTCAAATCCATTTTAGTGAATCTGTGGTTAGTGTTAAGTGCTAAATCCATGATTTTGTGTACTAAAGTTGTTATGAATGCTTAATTTAGTCTTATTCTATCTTCAAACAACTTAATCAGTGATAAAACCAAGATCAAACTTCATAAAAGTCAAAATTCCAAGTTCTTATAAAAGTCAAAAATGCATGCCTGCAATTTTTGAATAAAAAGTATTATAATTTTGTCTAGGCTTTGTTATTCAAGTTATTGATTAGTGCTTTTGGATTTTGAAACTTTTAGTTGCTTATCTTTCTGTGTGATTTTTGTTAATTTTTATTTGCTAG
>LBNU01036011.1:133461-143934 GCA_014162995.1 Artemisia annua | reverse complement strand
AATTTCGTGTCATGCATGTTTTGCTTGTACACAATGCTTTACTTGTTGTAATTATGAAGATTCCTTGCTTTAAAGTGTTGTAAACATTGCATAATTTTTTGTACATTTGAAATTTTTGGAGAGAGATTCATTTGTGTATTATATGTAGTATAGATAATAAAATATGTGGCGTTGAGGTTGCTATTAATTAGCTAATAAATGTCGAGTTCAAGACTTGTAATTAACATTAAATACTACAAGAAACACATGTTTTTAAGTATGTTTGAATTAGTTCATGGGGATTTGGATATGGAGGTTTCAAAATATGGTGACAAGGGATGAGTGGTCCATGGAAGATCCAGATCCGAACTTTATTTCGACCCAAACCATATTTTCCACCATTTTTTACTAATCTCGTTTTCTGTTTAACTGATCGTGCTTGCATATCGCATTTCCCACTAATAAATACTAGTATATATGAGAAGTAATTCAATGAGAAGAAAAATCAAAATGGGAAGAGTGATAAAGTTTTTTTAATCACACGTCTCAAATAATAGCGAGAAATTTAAAAACATGCATATATATTTATATGTATATCTGAAATATGTGTTGTTATTTATCTTACATTTTTTATTTTAATTTTACTTCTCATTTGATTATAACTCGAGTATATTAACTAAAAAAAAAAGTTAACTTATAAATATCATATTTTATCATTGTGACGTATGGATTCGAACTTTTATCATCAATTCAGACTTGGTTGGAACTCACTTCAAAAATGGAAGTATAAAAATTCATTAAAGGGCTTGATAAATACAGTACCTATTTAAAATCTGGATTCAAAAGGGTTATTGAATTTTGTTGTTTTGGTTACTTTGATTACAAGATTTTAATAGATTTTAAAGATTTCATGAGGGTTAAGAATCTAATATCTGGGAAAACAAGTTGTAGATCATGAATTTATAAATTTTCTGTATAAGATAAATGAAAATTCAAGAATAAACTCACAAGGGAAGAACATAGGTATATTTTAATCAATTCACTTGAAAAGTTTAGGAGATTGTTCATAATTTGAAAGTATTTCAGCGACTATGACAGTTTTTCAAATAAGTGGTGTAGCTCGGTTATATGTTACGTATCTTTAACTTTCATCCTAAATTTTATATCACGTACATCAGGCTCTATTTTTTATCTGAACACATGAAAGGATTACCAATCATTTATATATTGACCTTTATCCACCGGTTTCATAATTATATGAGAGGTAAATCATGTAACACATAAGTGAAGAAAAATACATATAAACTTTAAACAAATGATATATGCTTTATATATTGTATAGACTTTTATCAAAACATAAACAACTTATCAACTTAATGTTTAACAAAGAAGTCCATTATTAAATAAGTAAATTATCGAGAAAATGGGTATCGAAGACTCAGTCATGTTCTTATACTTTATGGCTATATTTTTTGTATGTAAATCATATCTTAAGTTAAGTGATGAAGTTGGTTTATTCACTATGATAAAAACTATTGTTCACTTTTTAACACATGCATTACAAATAGGGACGGAATCAGGACCAAATATTACCGGGTGTATAAATTTTTTAACCTTAATATAGAAACACATATCGATGGACCGGATGCTTTTAAAATGCGTTTAGAAAAAATTAACGATTTTTTTAAAAATTAACACTATATCGTAAAAATTCATAGGGGTCTCGCGCACCCGCGGGAACCCCTGGTTCCGTCCTTGATTATAATATTCTTGAGTGACTAGTGAGTTTATTAGCACATGATATTTGGTTTATTCATAATACTCTTCCTAATACATGTGAATCTACTATTTACTCATGTTAAGCTTGAATTCCTAGTCAAGAACACTATGGAAGTATGCACAAACTCACTATTCAATTATAAATTTATGTTAAATGCAGTGTGGAACTATTCGAATAAGTTATAGAACTAATGGCAGCTTTAATATAAAATTATTGTGGAAAAATCAAATAAATGCTTCTAAGAGAATCCAATAAACTTATTATAAATTCTAGTTAATTAAACAAATGATATATTTTATTTGAAAAGGTCCTACCACTACTCACCAAATGCCTTTTTCTCACTTGTCTAAAAAGGTAGAGGGATGCTTCCTGTATTTCTACCATGAAATTCACCTATAAATTCTCACCTTAAACCTTTCATTCTCATTCCATCTTTCCCTTGTTAACTACGTGTGTGCGTGTTATCTTCTTTTCCTCTTCATTTCTTCAACACTTTATTCATTTATATAAGTTCCAATCTTCCAATCTTTCTAACACATCAATTAATCATACAAACACACAAATGACTAACCCTAATGCAGTTATTTCTGACACTCAATCCGCGATTGCTATGGCAATCACGGGTGGTGTCAATAACTCATCTCTTTTTTCACCCTCTATCGCGAATTCCCCTTACAATATCAATCTCTTTTCAAGGAACAAGTTTCCAAAAAGTATTGAAAATGGTGGGATGGCGAAAAATGTTGCATGGGTTGATGCTATGAGAGCATCTTCACCCACAAGGAACCATTCGGAAGATGGTGAAGAGAAAAAGGGGTGGATGGTGAGTAGTTTTTTTTTTTGTTGGTTGTTTATAACATACGGAGTACTTTGCTTCTCTTTAAAAAAAGAAACTTAAGTTCTAGTGATATACATGTCACGTTAGCAAAGATAACTCGAGTGAGATTTCTGATTTTATAAAAAAAACAAAAAAATTGAATTGATTTTTTGGTTTGATGTTGATACAGGTTAAGCATCCTTCGGCATTGGGTGTCTTTGAAGAGATCATGAGTGCCGCGAAAATGAAACAAGTCGTGATATTCCTTGATTATGATGGCACTTTGTCTCCCATTGTCGAAAACCCTGAGCAAGCTTACATGGCTCCGGAGGTTAACTTCTTTCTCCATCTCTTTATATACGTGTATAATATTTCAAAAGCAAGATTCGCTATATAGTATACACGTGTATAATACAGCGAATCTTGCTTTTAAAATATTGTTTTAGGTAATTAACAGTTTCAAACTGCTAACTATCTAAAACAACTTATTTCAGTATAGTAGCGTAAAGGAATATGAATGAATAATCCTTAAAACTTTAAAATTTGTTTGTTTGAAGTATCAAAATGCAACAAAAAGCTAGAGTATATAATATTTAGAAAGTTGAGGCCATTTATGTGAATCTTGTGTGTTAAGTTTCTCTTTTCTAAAAGGTAGTTTAAATGGTTGAAACAGATGAGAGAAGCAGTGAAGAATGTTGCAAAGTATTTCCCTACGGCTATAGTTAGCGGGAGGTGTAGAGCAAAGGTATATTCTTTTTTGTTCTTTGGTTAACTTTTTATTATTGAAGCAATAATTAAGAGATTTGAAAATATATATGAAGTTTGTGTTTTGTCTTATTTTAGGTTTATAACTTTGTACGACTATCGGAGTTATATTACGCGGGTAGCCACGGGATGGACATCAAGGGACCATCATCTCGCAAGCATCAAAAGGTACAAACAAAGTTATATATTTATATTGTTTTGATTTATTTCGCCTTTTGAAATGTGAACTAGTAGTATGACATAGCTAAGTAAACTTACATATGTCGTTTGTGTTTTCAGGGCAATCAAAACGTACTTTGCCAACCTGCCAAAGAATTTTTACCAATGATGACTGAGGTTCACGAAATCTTGTTGGAAAAAATAAAGGGCATTGATGGTGCGAGTGTCGAAAACAACAAGTTTTGTTTATCAGTGCATTTTAGATGTGTTGAAGAAGAGGTATTGTCTGCGTAAATTATATTCATAGCTTAGTTGTTTTAGTTATTTAGTTTGTGCGATAAAACTAATTTAGATTTTTGTTCACGTGTATAGAATTGGGGCGATTTAGCAGATCGAGTGAAAGGTGTTCTTAAAGATTACCCCAAGCTTCGATTGACTCAAGGACGAAAGGTCCTAGAGATTCGACCAACTATCAAGTGGGACAAGGGCAAGGCCATTGAATTCCTATTGGAATCACTAGGTTATGGAAACTCAAAAGATGTCTTACCTATCTATATCGGAGATGATCGCACTGATGAAGATGCATTTAAGGTACCTAGCCGCATTTGTTTGGAAACATCTAAATGTTTATACAACGTCAAGATTTTGACCGATTCTAATCGAAACAAATTTGACATTTGACTAGGTATTGCGAAAGCGAGGACAAGGATTTGGTATTTTGGTGTCTAAAATCCCTAAGGAAACTCAAGCCGTTTATTCTTTACAAGAACCTTCCGAGGTAAGATGACTTCATTAACAATGATTTGTTGAGAAAGTCAAATATCGATTGTTGATTGTTTTTCCCTAACTAATTAAGTATTATGTTTTGTTTCATAGGTTATGTACTTTTTGCAACGTTTAGTAGCATGGAAACGAGCAGTTGCGCGCAATCATTAGCAAGTATAGAGATCGAATGCACTTCCCACCAAGAAGTTTTCAAGAAGTGTGGGAAGATGTTTGTGTAGTAGATTTCATGTTCGAATTAGTGGGTATATAGGAAACTACGTACAATCTTGTAAATAACGTCACCTTTGTGATCATATGATCAAGATGATAGTACGCTTAAGAAGCATGCGTGAGAAATGTTCACACATGCTTCGTATGTTTAATGTTCAAAAGTTATGTTTTATCGTGTTAACGATCGTATTATGTGATTTTAATATATCCAAGTGCACATTATCTAATGAATCGTTATTCGGTTGTGTGAATATGTTTGGGTATATGCTTCGGTAAAACTCGAATAGACAAAGCGTTTGATACAAGTCACTTATGATGCTCACAGTGTTTACCGACAAGAATTCGAGTTCGTCATCAGATACACAAATTACAAGACAGTCAACAAGAAACAGAAGATTTTAGCATTTAACTAGCTAGTTGTTTACTTTCATACACGAATTTAAAAGATGTTTTTCAGTTCATTGGTAAGAGATCCAAGAATAGTAATGTTGACTAATTCAACATCTATTTCTTCAACAAAGTATATATAATATTCATATATGAGATACTATACGTCTATACGAGCTTATGAAGATCATTGGCTCCCTAAAGATCCATGTATAATACTAGAGCATTAGGTGTCCTGGAGCCATATGACTCGTGTTATAGCAAAAAATATTGTTACCTTAGCATTTTTTTTTCTATAATCTAGAACCTATAACTTAAACAAAATACACACTCTTTCCGTAACTCAAGTTATAGGATGCTCTATGATCCCACACGTAACTCAGTACTACACAAAAGAAAAAAGAAAGAAAGAAAAAAGAAAAGCGTATAACGTTGGGTGTTAAGTTTGACACGAGGACGGATAACTTGAGGTGGGGTGTGTGGCTGGTAGGGCTGAGTTATATATAGCCAACTTATAACTCACCCACACCGAGAGCTCATCGCGATAATACAACACATATAGTCTATTCATAAGCATGACCGTGTGTTTACTTGAACACCAAAAGTTTTATTGTAAGTTCTCTTGGTTGGAAGTGCCTATTTATGTCATTGTAAATCTCATTCGCGACGTTTTTATGGTTGTTTGCAGTTTGTGTGAATATGTTTGGGTATATGCTTCGGTAAAACTCGAATAGATAAAGCGTTTGATACAAGTCACTTATGATGCTCACAGTGTTTACCGACAAGAATTCGAGTTCGTCATCAGATACACAAATTACAAGACAGTCAACAAGAAACAGAAGATTTTAGCATTTAACTAGTTGTTTACTTTCATACACGAATTTAAAAGATGTTTTTCAGTTCATTGGTAAGAGATCCAAGAATAGTAATGTTGACTAATTCAACATCTATTTCTTCAACAAAGTATATATAATATTCATATATGAGATACTATACGTCTATACGAGCTTATGAAGATCTGATACGCTCCACTAGGGATCACTTAAGATCCGTTAATGGGTACAATAGGCTGGACGAACCGGAGCTTGTATTGAATATCAATTGTTTATAAGCTAAGTGTAGAACTCACTCCAAAAAGCTAGCTTGAAGGAGGAGGGAACACCTAGACATTATAAACCACCACCCAATCCCATACTTGGGCGATGTGGGATCGTAACAATACCCCACCCTTTGAAGAACCAACGTCCTCGTTGGTCACGGCTATGTTGGTCACGGTTGGCACCCCTCTTTGGGTCCAAGCCACCACTCCGAGTGTTGGAACCTCGAAAGGTAGGGCTGTCTCTGATACCAATTGATACGCTCCACTAAGGATCACTTAAGATCCGTTAATGGGTACAATAGGCTGGGACGAACCGGAGCTTGTATTGAATATCAATTGTTTATAAGCTAAGTGTAGAACTCACTCCAAAAAGCTAGCTTGAAGGAGGAGGGAACACCTAGACATTATAAACCACCACCCAATCCCATACTTGGGCGATGTGGGATCGTAACAAGATCATTGGCTCCGTAAAGATCCATGTATAATAGTAGAGCATTAGGTGCCCTGGAGCCATATGACTCGTGTTATAGCAAAAAATATTGTTACCTCAGCATTTTTTTTCTATAATCTACAACCTATAACTTAAACAAAAAACACTCTCTTTCCGTAACTCAAGTTATAGGATGCTCTATGATCCACACGTAACTCAGTACTACACAAAAGAAAAAAGAAAGAAAGAAAAAAGAAAAGCGTATAACGTTGGGTATTAAGTTTGACACGAGGACGGATAACTTGAGGTGGGGTGTGTGGCTGGTGTTATAGGGTTGAGTTATATATAGCCAACCTATAACTCACCCACACCGAGAGCTCATCGCGATAATACAACACATATAGTCTATTCATAAGCATGACCGTGTGTTTACTTGAACACCAAAAGTTTTATTGTAAGTTCTCTTGGTTGGAAGTGCCTATTTATGTCATTGTAAATCTCATTCGCGATGTTTTTATGGTTGTTTGGTGGATGTAATTGTTTTAGTGTTGTTTGAAAGTCATTGTATTTTCTAGCATGCTAGTTATTATTATTATTATTAATATAATTTATTGCCTTTAGAAAAATAAATATATAATCACAAACTAATTTGTTATGAAGTACCCTCATTAAGATGTTTAGACCAAAGGGTCTTCGGCTTGGCGGTAAGTGAGTTGTTAATCAACAAGGTTGTGGATTCACTAGTGAGTGAATCGTATGCGCGATATTAAGTGTCATAGATATGAATATTTGCCCTTCGAGTTTTTTTTTATTTTTATTTCTTAAATTTTTGCTACACATAGTTAATTTGTAAACAATAAATATTAAGTTGTAATCATATTTTTGTATCGATATCATCTAGTAAACTACGACCAACACGCTAAAGGATCACCCTTTCACATGTCCGAATATTGTCTAATTAATGAATTAGGAGCAATATACGTCAATCGATATACAATACATGCAGTACAGTTTCACTTATTTGAATGTAACTTTTGAATTGAATATTGAAAAGTAAGAATTAAAGATACATACAACCTTAGAACACACATGCTTCCCTTAGGCATGCCTACACTTTCACACACAAAAGCTTTCAAACTTTTTTAGGCAGATTTGGACTTCTTTACATACGGAGTAGATCTTTGGAGACTGCCCCCTAGCAACCTTGCATACCACATTTCTCATTAAAATATAGTTTTAAACAAAGTGAGATTCAATAATTAAAGGCATCTTAATGGTTGTAAAGAGCATCCAAAACAAGAACAACTTGCATTAGATATTAGTTAATTATGATTAATCTTGTTTTCTTTATTCCTATAATTGGGGTTAATTACATCGAGAAAGTGCAAACCACTCATTCACCAATGATATTGGCTTTCTAATTTTGATAATAATAATGGCACACTAATCTAATCTTTGAGAAACGAAAAGGGATAATTGTTTCAAAATGTAACGAACTTGCCATGTTTTACAATGTTGTGTATGTTGATTTTAATTTTACTAAATAATGCGAATAATTGCCTAATCAGTCTATTGTGTGCATTATTTAGTAAAATATAAATCAACATACACAACATTGTAAAACGTGGCAAGTTCGTTACATTTTCAAACAATTATTCCCTTTGTGTTATTCTAATATAATAAAGGGAATAATTGTTTGAAAATGTAACGAACTTGCCACGTTTTAGAATGTTGGGCATATTTTACTAAATAATGCACACAATAGACTGATTAGACAATTATTCGCATTATTTAGTAAAATTAAAAGCAACATACACAACATTGTAAAACGTGGCAAGTTCGTTACATTTTCAAACAATTATCCCAAACGAAAAACAATGTCCTCAAAAACACCACAAGGCTGTTTTTCAAGATTCAAGAAAATCATCCGATATGAGCAAATCAACAAAAAGAAATTGCCATATACTTGCTAAGGTTACAATAACATTCTTAAACACGTTATTATAGAGTGTAACTATCAAGTACTATAATTAAAACTCTATTTTGTCTGTGTTCCCATAAATAGATTATCTGAAATAAGTCTGAATTACTTAAAATTGTACGAGTGGATAAAAGAGATCTCAATAATGTAAAAAACTAGCTAGGGTTTCTTTTCATCTTTATCTTTTACCTTTTAATTCTTCTATATATGGAACAATATAGATAAAGAAATCTTTTTCTTCATTATCCCATTGTGATGTGAAAGTATTTAAACGATAAGATAACAGATAAGCATTTTTGGATGCTAGAATAATAAAAATCGGAAAGTAACAAAAATACATACAAAGAACATATTTATATATAGTTTGCTGGCATGCTAAGAGCCATGAGGTTCGATCTTACGTATAAGTGGTGACACCCTAGTATATGATGGTTACTTACTCGTGTCATCTGGAAACAACATTGACTTTAAACAAATTCAACAATTATATTGACCATTGTTAACTCACTATAACAAATTAAGGGCCCGTTTGGTTCGTAGATGGGTTTAGGATTAGGATTTATAGATTTGGATTAGGATTT
Organism: Artemisia annua; assembly: GCA_014162995.1. Lineage (NCBI taxonomy): Eukaryota > Viridiplantae > Streptophyta > Magnoliopsida > Asterales > Asteraceae > Artemisia > Artemisia annua. Next base: position 134,960 of record LBNU01036011.1, on the reverse strand, counting down.
GGATTTGGATTTAATATAGGCTTAAATTAAATGAGGAGAGAGAAAAATTAAATTAAATAATACATTATATATGTTATAAATGAGTATTATTTATAAATTTAAAAATATTATTGTTGTAAAAATGAAAATAAAATCAAATATGATTGGTTGATGTTTAAGATGGGCCCACCATAAATGATATGTTAACAAAAAGTAGACATGATGGAAGGGGTTAGCACATGGACAATTATTTGGGACTCATCCCCACTTGTGGGACCCACACACACAAACCAAACAATATTTTTGGGCATCAATCCTAAATCCCAATCCTATCCCCTCCAACCAAACGGGCCCTAAGTATATATAAAACAAATGTTTCACATATAAAAAAATGAATAATTTCATAGTTTTCATAAAAGATTCCTCAAATCTGAAAATCGTAATGTTCGTTTATTTATTATCTTACTATCTTATAATATAGGAATGCCTACTTAATATAAAAACTCTTAAATTTCAGCAATTTAAGTTATAAAGCTAAAAGTATAAGTAACTAAAACACATTTTCTAACATTTACAAGTTCTTAAACTCAAAATACAATTAATTAAAATAGAAATACCAACATTAAATATAATAAATAAATCATTATATACATTAAATATAATTAATTAACTGGTCAATAAATACAATTAATGCAGTTATTAAAACACCTATACATAAGAAATACAAATTATCAAACATATTGTACAACCAACTTAAATACAATTCTTGCATTAAATATCACTAATACAAATAATAAAGCACATTATACAAATATTCAAGCCCGATCGAGCAACGGACCAAATGGACTCGAGCGCGAATGGGCATGGGCCAAACGGGCTCGAGCCTGAACGGATATGAGCCAACGGGCTCGAGCCTGAACGGGCACGAGCTAAACGAAATTTTAGATATCCGTAAATTTATTGTCAAAAAGAACATAATAAACTAAAATATAGGATTCGCTGGAAAATGTTATTCAATGGTACCCGCCGCCGCAACGGGTACTCTTCTAATATGATTATATATGTGCCAATGTATATACTGTAACCTTTGGGTTTAAGCTCAAACTATATTAATACAAATCCAATATAAATATAAATACTAATACTAATATAATACAAATAAGTTCACTAACAGGCCTCCGCAGTTGGAGCAGGAGGTGATTTAACGCTCAAACTGTCTCAAAACTCAGCAAACAAAGCCTTGGTAAATATATCGGCAAAAAAAATCCACGATTTGACGATGGAATCGGATTTAAGCCAATCAACCGTAGGAGGGTTTGCGGTATTCCTAGAAGAACTTGTAGATTCACTAATGATGTGCTTTAGGACATCACAATTTTCACCGTGATTCTTGAAAAAGTAACACTAGGGGGCATAATTAGCTTTGTCTACATCAAGTTTAAGAGTTAAGAGCATAGAATTTATCGGTGTGTGATAGGGTAAGAGAGGAGGAGGCCGGGTGGGGGGGGGGGTGGGTCATC
>LBNU01036011.1:118890-133250 GCA_014162995.1 Artemisia annua | reverse complement strand
AGGGGGGGGGGGGGGGGGGGGGGGTATCCTTCATCATTATGAATGAGGTTTGGGTTATGAAGAAAAGCAATCGACTTTATTAAGGTTGAGAAAGAATTCATTAATCGACTTTACTAAGTTGGACATCTTATATGATTAGGATTTGATTAAAAAGCTCCTAAATGAGGGCTTAAGGGTCTTTTTCAAAGTGCGTCAATGAATAATTTATGTGTACAAATCATCTCCTATTTTGAAAACAGTAAGACTAGTACTAGCAAGATCACAAACTTGGCCAAACAGCCCCGCCACTTCATATCCAACTCAACCAGGCCAAATGCTAGTAGTAAGACTACCGCACTTACAACCAATAACATACTCCACAAACATAAATTAAAAAAGAAAATCACACGCATAAACACACTTAATTTTTTCGGCCGCCTTGGCGACCAAAACTTCCAATTTTTGGAAGAGTGACGCATTTGGTATGGTCCATGTAGGGGGAGGGACGCAGTGGAAGAAACTAAGAGGGGGGACACATCTTGGTCGATTTCTTACCTTGGAAAAGACATGTCAAATACAAGAATATAGTCAGAAGACCAATTATATATGTAGCAGCCAAAGAGCATTGCTTTTTCATGGATCTTCTTTCTTTTATCATTAAACTAAGAAAGTTACTAACATGGACATATGTGACCAATAATAGCTTATGAACTTACTTGAAAAAAAAAATACATATACCTGTAATTGAAAGGAAAATAATTATTGTGTCTTATATGTATGCTATAAAGTATGTTAAAAGAATAAGAGTGTGTGAATTAGATATAATTTTATCATGTATGTTAATTATAAATGTGTGCGCACTAAAAAATCTATCAATTAATTTGGTACGCCTAATTTCTTTACGCAAGATATGCGTAACAAATTGAGCGTTGTAAATTTGTAACTACACTTTCAAATATGTCAAATATTGTATGTGTACACGCTTATAATTGAAAAAATAAAAATAAATAAAATAAATAAAATAAAATGATAAAATAAAACAAATATTTACAATTTATATTTGTGGAATTTTAATTATATTGTATATATTTTCGAGCTTATAAATGTACTAATTTTAAGATATAAAAATAGTGTTAAAAAAATCACATAATTGCTCTAGTGGTCACATCATATAATTTTTTTTTTATTTATTTTTTTTTTATTTTATTTTATTTTTTTTTTAATCTTTTCAAATAATGAAATTTTTTCATAAGACTTAGACCAAAGGTAATGGAGGTGATGCCTCACTCGTGAGGTTGTACCACAATACACCACCCCCATTATTTGGGTTACGCCGGATAGACAAGAAAAATGAGAGGAAAGATGAGGGCAGTGGGCATTTGGGTTTTGTGCAAAATGGTGGGCCCCCTTAAAATGTATCCGTTTAGTTGTAAAACAAAAAAATTACACTACCATTTTTCACCTGTAAATACTTCTAAACTTCAACATTTTTAAATACAATTTCTCATTTTATATACTATCATACTCTCAATGCCATTTTACTTATAAAGGTCTCAACAAAACACTCCCCAACCCTCAAAATGTCGACAACAAAACACTCCCCGACACCCGAGAAAATATTTCATCTCACAAAAACTCCACCAATAAACACACAATTCAACTTCCGAACATACCAACAATACCAAAACCCACCATTCATATCCCCACAACAATTTATATACAACCAATACCCATCAAATTGTTTAACCAATATGACACCACCTACGGCTCACAACTTAATATTGTTGGTTTTTCATCACAACCAAATACGAACCAACCCTCCCATTCACCCATTTAGTGTTGATGAGATGTATGAACCTCAATTTTCGGAGTCTATACCTAACATCGTTCGTGATGACTCTCCCACCGAAGTCATGGCCCCAAAGAAGAAGCCATCAAAAAAAGGCCAAAAGAGAACGGTTCAAAATGAGGATAAACAAAGGCGTGTTCCATGGACTAGTGAAGAATAAGTTGCATTGTGCATAGGTTGGGTTCATATATCCGAAGATAGCGCCATTGGTAATACAAGGAGGGGACTAGTTTTGGTTTGCGTTTTAAAATACGTGGAGGAAAAAATGAAGGTAGGAGGTCGTCGAATAGTATGTGCTTAAACACATACCTTTTATTTACCAAATTAAGACCAAAACGACCAAGAACTAACCATAGATGCCAAAGATATTGTGTTTTTGTGTTTATGATTGTGCAGGGATGTGATGAGACGAAAAGTGTTACGCTTTTAGGGGGTCATTTAAGCCCTAATTCGTATAAATGTGATCACATATTGCCCTAAATCGTTCCTTTTGTCATTTTAGGTACTTTTGAGAGGAATTCTAAAAAACATGCATATTTGGACGTTTTTGGAGCATAAAAGTGAAGAAAACGACAAAGTCTCAAAAGAAGCTGGAATTACTACCTGACAGCGTCAGAGTCACAAGGTGACGCCGTCAGCAAACGTTGACAAAGGAGTGGAAACCATTTTACAAATGACGGGCCAGAAAGATTTGGGAATTTTACACCTGACGCCGTCAGGTGTTATATGGTGTAGGCCGTCAGGTTATAATTTAAAGAGTGATGGCCCAGAAGGAAACAAAGAGTGACGGCGTCAGAAGTGGATCTAGGCCATCCGAGAAACCTAATGGCGGCGGGCTGACGGCGTCAGACCCTATAACCTGACGCCGTCAGAATGTAAAATCTATATATAGTTTTCTATTTTTCATTCATTAAGTGTGGAACTTTGTGGAGAACTTTTGGCACCAAACCCTAGACGAATTTTCTATACTTTTTAGGGTTTCCAACCCTTGGAACCCTCATGCTTAATTAAAGATAAGTCTTCACTTCAATTCAATCAATATGTTTATGTGTTGGTTGATTATCTCTTTTGCTTGTCTTTTAATTAACATGTGTAGCTAAATTCTTCTTGTGTTTGTTTAGATCTAATGAAACCTAACTATTAATTATTGGTTAATTGATGTGTTGTTGTTTGTTGGGATGATTGTTCCATCAATGTTAGGCTCAAGAAAACTGGCCAACCTCCTTTACGGTAACGTGCTTGAACGTCTTGGGAAACATGTAGCCAAGGCATACTAGGCTATTAAGGTAGTATTTAACACATGAGCCACTGTTTACAATCCCTATGGTTGTGCCGTGCATGGCATAGGAGGAGATAAGAGTTTATAGAATTGGAGAGATATGTATGCCACTCCATGAGTTATTAGGAATACACCCTTCATCCACACAAGTAACATACATATCAATTAATCGGTAAAAGATAGTTAGGGAGTAATGAAGTCTAAGTAAACACAACTTTTCTCCATATAGTTTTCACAACCACAATAGTTTAGATATTTTATTTTATTTGCAATTGTAGTTATCTTGGGTTAGTTGACTAGCAACTAATTTCGCCCACTCCTTCAAAACCGAGATTTTACTTGCTTTTCATAAAAACATAAAAATACAAAAAGAATCTTCCTTCACCCTTAGACCTATTAGAGTAGTTTTTCTGTCCTAACGAACACTATTCCCTGTGAGAGAACGATCAATCCCCCGTACTTACCACTATCCTATACTACATCGGTCAAGTACACTGCCTGGTGGGGTTGTAAGCCTCTTGAGATCCCTTGAGAGGTAAAACCTGTTGTAAGGTTACAAAACCACGCATCAGGATGAATATTGTAAAAATGGACCAAAATCAAGCTAAAAAGACAAAAACGAGCACGAGATTTGGAAAAGTGTCAAAAGCCGAAGCCGGGGAAGAAAATGATCATAATTGAGCTCAAAATGTCAGAAATAGTCCTTGAAGCTTATTTTGAAGAAAATGACAACAAAGGCCCTCTAAGATTCAAAGAATGGAAAAAGTGACCCTTGGATTACATTTTGGAATTTTGGCAGAATTAGTCCCTCAAGATTACAAAAGTACAAAATCTACCCTAAACTTTTAACTCCTAAATCCTAATAAATCTAACCGGCCCTTTTATTAGTTCTAGCCCAAGTCCCATTTTATTTCACCAAAGCCCAAAAGTAACCCAATCCCAACTAATAAAATTACACAGGCTCACCTCCCTTTACCCTTTACCCGACTCTTTGATACAACCCAAGTCAACAAAACCCACCCCTGGTCAAACAAGAAAAAAGGCGCCAAGTTACCACTGCTCATTCTCCCTAACCTTTTTCCCCTGCAACCCCAACTTACCCCGTACAACAAAATTCGCTTGAGCCTTCTAGAAACTCTGACTTGTCATAGTATTATGACAACATACTTGTGACAGGTTGGCAATCCCAAGGCACATGATTGGTTAATTATTGAGTGCACATGATCCAAGGGACGAAAATGCATAAGATGATGACATAATCATTGGAAAAGGATCTAAGGGCTGTGATTGGACCTCTGGAAGCATCCAAGTGAAACCTAGATCTCTCAAAGGCCTATAAATACTCCCCTCTCCTATCACAGAAGGTGTGTAGATTTTAGTAGGGAACCTCTGTTAAATTGTTTTCTCAATTAATTTAATTTCAATTTCTAGTGTACTCAAGTTCTAATTCAATAAAATTTTAGTTTATTTCCTGTTTATTACTTCTAATTTTCATTTCAAGCATTTACACTAATTCTCATAAATCTTAGTTTAAGCTTGCACAAGCTCTGTTGATTACTCTTTTAGCTTAATATAAGCTTCTAAAAGCATTTTATTCAATCACTATTCACTAGTGTAACTATCATGTACTATAATTAAAACTCTATTTTGTCTGTGTTCCCATAAATAGATTATCTGAAATAAGTCTGAATTACTTAAAATTGTACGAGTGGATAAAAGAGATCTCAATAATGTAAAAAACTAGCTAGGGTTTCTTTTCATCTTTATCTTTTACCTTTTAATTCTTCTATATATGGAACAATATAGATAAAGAAATCTTTTTCTTCATTATCCCATTGTGATGTGAAAGTATTTAAACGATAAGATAACAGATAAGCATTTTTGGATGCTAGAATAATAAAAACGGAAAGTAACAAAAATACATACAAAGAACATATTTATATATAGTTTGCTGGCATGCTAAGAGCCATGATCTCGATCTTACGTATAAGTGGTGACACCCTAGTATATGATGGTTACTTACTCGTGTCATCTGGAAACAACATTGACTTTAAACAAATTCAACAATTATATTGACCATTGTTAACTCACTATAACAAATTAAGTATATATAAAACAAATGTTTCACATATAAAAAATGAATAATTTCATAGTTTTCATAAAAGATTCCTCAAATCTGAAAATCGTAATGTTCGTTTATTGATTATCTTACTATCTTATAATATAGGAATGCCTACTTAATATAAAAACTCTTAAATTTCAGCAATTTAAGTTATAAAGCTAAAAGTATAAGTAACTAAAACACATTTTCTAACATATACAAATTCTTAAACTCAAAGTACAATTAATTAAAATAATTAAAATAGAAATACCAACATTAAATATAATAAATAAATCATTATATACATTAAATATAATTAATTAACTGGTCAATAAATACAATTAATGCAGTTATTAAAACACCCTTACATAAGAAATACAAATTATCAAACATATTGTACAACCAACTTAAATACAATTCTTGCATTAAATATCACTAATACAAATAATAAAGCACATTATACAAATATTCAAGCCCGATCGGGCAACGGGCCAAATGGACTCGAGCGCGAATGGGCATGGGCCAAACGGGCTCGAGCCTGAACGGATATGAGCCAACGGGTACGAGCTAAACGAAATTTTTGATATCCGTAAATTTATTGTCAAAAAGAACATAATAAACTAACATATATGATTCGCTGGAAAATGTTATTCAATGGTACCCGCCGCTGCAACGGGTACTCTTCTAGTATGATTATATATGTGCCAATGTATATACTGTAACCTTTGGGTTTAAGCTCAAACTATATTAATACAAATCCAATATAAATATAAATACTAATACTAATATAATACAAATAAGTTTACTAACAGGCCTCCGCAGTTGGAGCAGGAGGTGATTTAACGCTCAAACTGTCTCGAAACTCAGCAAACAAAGCCTTGGTAAATATATCGGCAAAAAAAATCCACGATTTGACGATGGAATCGGATTTAAGCCAATCAACCGTAGGAGGGTTTGCGGTATTCCTAGAAGAACTTGTAGATTCACTAATGATGTGCTTTAGGACATCACAATTTTCACCGTGATTCTTGAAAAAGTAACANAATAGCTTATGAACTTACTTGAAAAAAAAAATACATATACCTGTAATTGAAAGGAAAATAATTATTGTGTCTTATATGTATGCTATAAAGTATGTTAAAAGAATAAGAGTGTGTGAATTAGATATAATTTTATCATGTATGTTAATTATAAATGTGTGCGCACTAAAAAATCTATCAATTAATTTGGTACGCCTAATTTCTTTACGCAAGATATGCGTAACAAATTGAGCGTTGTAAATTTGTAACTACACTTTCAAATATGTCAAATATTGTATGTGTACACGCTTATAATTGAAAAAATAAAAATAAATAAAATAAATAAAATAAAATGATAAAATAAAACAAATATTTACAATTTATATTTGTGGAATTTTAATTATATTGTATATATTTTCGAGCTTATAAATGTACTAATTTTAAGATATAAAAATAGTGTTAAAAAAATCACATAATTGCTCTAGTGGTCACATCATATAATTTTTTTTTTATTTATTTTTTTTTTATTTTATTTTATTTTTTTTTTAATCTTTTCAAATAATGAAATTTTTTCATAAGACTTAGACCAAAGGTAATGGAGGTGATGCCTCACTCGTGAGGTTGTACCACACACACCACCCCCATTATTTGGGTTACGCCGGATAGACAAGAAAAATGAGAGGAAAGAGGAGGCCAGTGGGCATTTGGGTTTTGTGCAAAATGGTGGGCCCCCTTAAAATGTATCCGTTAAGTTGTAAAACAAAAAAATTACACTATACCATTTTTTACCTGTAAATACTTCTAAACTTCAACATTTTTAAATACAATTTCTCATTTTATATACTCTCATACTCTCAATGCCATTTTACTTATAAAGGTCTCAATAAAACACTCCCCGACCCTCAAAATGTCGACAACAAAACACTCCCCGACACCCGAGAAAATATTTCATCTCACAAAAACTCCACCAATAAACACACAATTCAACTTCCGAACATACCAACAATACCAAAACCCACCATTCATATCCACACAACAATTTATATACAACCAATACCCATCAAATTGTTTAACCAATATGACACCACCTACGGCTCACAACTTAATATTGTTGGTTTTTTATCACAACCAAATACGAACCAACCCTCTCATTCACCCATTTAGTGTTGATGAGATGTATGAACCTCAATTTTCGGAGTCTATACCTAACATCGTTCGTGATGACTCTCCCACCGAAGTCATGGCCCCAAAGAAGAAGCCATAAAAAAGGCCAAAAGAGAACGGTTCAAAATGAGGATAAACAAAGGCGTGTTCCATGGACTAGTGAAGAATAAGTTGCATTGTGCATAGGTTGGGTTCGTATATCCGAAGATAGCGCCATTTGTAATACAAGGAGGGGACTAGTTTTGGTTTGCGTTTTAAAATACGTGGAGGAAAAAATGAAGGTAGGAGGTTGTCGAATAGTATGTGCTTAAACACATACCTTTTATTTACCAAATTAAGACCAAAACGACCAAAAACTAACCATAGATGCCAAAGATATTGTGTTTTTGTGTTTATGATTGTGCAGGGATGAATATTGTAAAAATGGACCAAAATCAAGCTAAAAAGACAAAAACGAGCACGAGATTTGGAAAAGTGTCAAAAGCCGAAGTCGGGGAAGAAAATGATCATAATTGAGCTCAAAATGTCAGAAATAGTCCTTGAAGCTTATTTTGAAGAAAATGACAACAAAGGCCCTCTAAGATTCAAAGAATGGCAAAAGTGACCCTTGGATTACATTTTGGAATTTTGGCAGAATTAGTCCCTCAAGATTACAAAAGTACAAAATCTACCCTAAACCTTTAACTACTGAATCCTAATAAATCTAACCGGCCCTTTTATTAATTCTAGCCCAAGTCCCATTTTATTTCACCAAAGCCCAAAAGTAACCCAATCCCAACTAATAAAATTAAACAGGCTCACCTCCCTTTACCCTTTACCCGACCCTTTGATACAACCCAAGTCAACAAAACCCACCCCTGGTCAAACAAGAAAAAAGGCGCCAAGTTACCACTGTTCATTCTCCCTAACCTTTTTCCCCTGCAACCCCAACTTACCCCGTACAACAAAATTCGCTTGAGCCTTCTAGAAACTCTGACTTGTCAGAGTATTATGACAACATACTTGTGACAGGTTGGCAATCCCAAGGCACATGATTGGTTAATTAGTGAGTGCACATGATCCAAGGGACGAAAATGCGTAAGATGATGACATAATGATTGGAAAAGGATCTAAGGGCTGTGATTGGACCTCTGGAAGCATCCAAGTGAAACCTAGATCTCTCAAAGGCCTATAAATACTCCCCTCTCCTATCACAGTAGGTGTGTAGATTTTAGTAGGGAACCTCTGTTAAATTGTTTTCTCAATTAATTTAATTTCAATTTCTAGTGTACTCAAGTTCTAATTCAATAAAATGTTAGTTTATTTCTTGTTTATTACTTCTAATTTTCATTTCAAGCATTTACTCTAATTCTCATAAATCTTAGTTTAAGCTTGCACAAGCTCTGTTGATTACTCTTTTAGCTTAATATAAGCTTCTAAAAGCATTTTATTCAATCACTATTCATTGTTTCATTAACAAAAACAAAAATACAAAAAAAATGAAAAACTCAAAAAAAAAATACAAAAATATGTTTTCAATCACTAAACTTAGCTTCAATAAGCTAGTATACAATTAGCTTAAGCTCATATTGGCTTTATATAGCTTCTGTGAGTCTTTTTAGGTATTAATTAGATCTAAATTTCAAAGTCTCAAAAAGTCAAATAGTCAACCGTTGAAGTCAAATAAGCACTTGAGCTTATCTATGAAGATGAAGACCCCTAGGACTTATAGATCTCTTTCATAAGCTACTTCTGGTTTGATATAAGCTCCTGTTATAGGTAAGGGGTGATTGTAAGTCTCATTTACAATTTTCTAGTATTTACCTTAAACTGCTTATTTGCTTATTTTAGCTTATCTTAGCACTTATTTGAGTTTTCTCTGCTTATTTGTTATATGTGAGTTAAATTGTTGCTTGATTTTTCATTTTCATTTGCTAGATCTTATAATTGCTTAGATTTTCTTTTTATAGGTCATAACTGCATAAACTAGTGTAGCTTATTAAACTACTTATTTCATTGTCATTTTAGCTTTATCATAGTTCACATAGCTTATTTAATCATATTGCATCAGTAGTATAGCTTAAATAACTCTTATTCATTTGAAAACTAAAAACAGTGGATATTAAAGGGGTGTTTGGATTTAAGTGAACTTCTGTGATAAAGCTTGTTATAGGTGATGCATTTAGTTTAGCCAGATCACATTAGGTACATATAGAGTAGTTAAACTATTAAATTCACAACTCTTTTACAAAAAAGTCAAAATCATCTTTATTCTAAATTTCTACATAGGACAGTTAAGTTTAGACTCGCATAATCATATATTTAGGTTCATAATTTGTTAATCTAGCTTAAATCAGTCATATTATAGCTTATAACATCATTTTAATTCATTTAGTTGTAATCAAATCTCATTTAAGTCAACAGTTGCAAAACTGAAAAAAGTCAAAAATACCAAATCATTTGTCAATCAGGTTTTATTTTTGATTTTTCATTTAATTAATTTTAGCCCAATTCCTCTGTAATTTGGGGAACTTAATATTTGGTTGCTAAGCTTATTGGTTCACATTTTTTCAAAATTTTTATATCAGATTTACTAGCTTATTCATAAGCTCAAAATAGCTCATTGCACCACATTCAAGTGTTTAAACACCACTTTAATTTTGATTTTTAATTTTCTTATTCTTAGATCAAATCTTCTAAAATTTGGTAGAGATAAAGTATTGTTGCAATTGTAATTGATTAGTATTTTTCCACATCTTATTTTTAGCATTTACCTAGCTTTTGACAAGCTCAAAAACTCCCATCAAGGCTGCAGGCCTAATCGTTTTTCCAAAAGTGTTCCATCAGTGGTTTGATTTTGATTTTTAGTTTGCTTAATTCTAGTTCAATTTTTCTGAGATTTGGTATAGATAAACTTAAGTTGCTTATTTAGTTAGTCCACTTTTTTCCAAATTTTTATTAGAGCTTTTACGTAGCTTTTGAGTAGCTTATTTTAGCCTGTTGAGACTGTTTAGCATTTGCTCATTTAAGTTTTGCTTATTAAGTTTTTCATCTTAATAACTTGTTAAATCTTGTTTGCTTGATCATTTAAAGTTGATTAGGAGTAGTTAGAAGTTTATCTTAGCTTATTAGTCCAATAGTATAGCTTATTGATCATTTAAATTTAGCTTTTCTATTGCATTTTTCCCTTTACTGGCCTTTTGTCCTTAACTGTTGGTGTAATAAGCTGTTTTAAGAGCTTCTCTGAGCTTTTTATAAAAAAGGTTTTCACAGAAATTGTTTAATATTAGCTGTTTTACAAGTTTACAAAGAGAAAAATACAAAAAAATAGTTTAGAATAGTGGCAAAAAGTGGGATTCAAACCAGGGACCTCAAGCACACAGACAACACAACCAACACACACCAAACCAATTGCCCTAGGGACTTCTCAGTGTTGAACCTTCCTTATTTAATACTTAAGCACTTGTTCCCTTTTTAGCTTAATACAACGGTTAAGCTCATTTTTAGTTTAATACAAGTAGCTTTTTCACTTTTCACATTTTTCTTATAGTTCTGTTATATCAATAGACTTTCCAGTTAATTTCTTGCCTTATTTGATTACTTGCCTTATTTGAGTTTGTATTTCATTATCATTAGTATAATCACCCAAATATTCACTTTTACCACTATTCACGACACGTTTCACGATTCGAAATCACAAATTCTATTCACTCCTTCACGGGATAACGACTCGGGTTTGCATATTTCCTTTGCAATACCTTGGAGAATACTATATACTACTATTAATAAACATCAACGAACCTACGATTTGTTAAATGGGTTGTGGAGTGTACAATAACATCCTTAAAAGGTCGCTGTAGACTGGAGCCGGAGATGGCGATTACATTTCACATGCACTTTTGGAATACCAAGCTGAATATGGAGTACCGTTTACACTTCTTCATGTTTGAGAGGTTTTAAAAAAATCTCAAAAATGGATGAATGTGGAAGTAACAAACTTTGAAGAAAATAAAAAAAGGAAAAGTTCAAGAAATACAAGTCATCGGGTCGTCTTCGTTCAACACAACACAGTCTGGGGATGAAGTTTTAATCTGAATGCGGATGCTTGAGATGACGTGGAATAGGAGGTGCAGGAAGTTCAACGACCAATGGGCAGGGATCGAGCGAAGAAGAAAGAGGCAGGATCATCGGGATCGTCAGCAACTGTCAGTGACAAAGCATTGGCAAGGTCGATGGTCTCCGAATATGCAGTTCACACCGAGCCGTATCTGACAATTATGAAAGAAGACCGTGCTACTTTTTTGGAGATTCAAAAGAAGGAGCTGGAACTAAAGGAACAAGAGTTGGCAATGTGAGAATATGAATAACATAAAGAGACATAATGTTCTATATGCGATCACTTGATTGGAGTACAACTCGAGAGGATGGAAGATATGAGTGGGGCGATCAAGGCGAGGTGAAATTTACTATATTAGTTTATGTTTTTTATTTCATACGTTTAAGTTTTTAATCATCGTTGTAATGTTTTTAATTTCATACATTTACGTTTTTAAGTATCTATGCAATGTTTTTAATTTATGAATAAAAGTTTTCAATTAAAAAAAATGGGTTGAAAGTTGTGGGAGTGGTGATCACTACGGGTAAAAGGTGATAGAAGTTGAATGGAGAGAGAAAACTGATGTGGTGCTGATATGAAAGGTGAAGTGGTGTGACCATTATTTCTAATCTTATGTAAAATTTTAAAGTCATTAATTAGATTTTGCTAGGTATTTAGATTTAATTTCCTTCAATGCGTATTTTTAACCACCATTTTTGTTACTACAACTTGTGTAAACTTGTTAAAATATCTCGATATATGTTTACGTTTTAGAATTTTTAGGTATTGATAGAGAAACCCACTTTGATGAGGTGAAAATATCCATGGTTGAAGTATAGTTGGATTCCACTTAGAAACATTGCATAGGGAAACATGGCATGGCATATGTCTAAGTAAATAATGTGGTGTTATAAAAAAATGAAGGAATAAATGTTAAGTGACCAAATTATAATATAATTTTTGAATCGAAATGAGGCTTATTATTGAACCCCTAGACCCCATACAAAGATGAAAAACAAATTAACATCATTAATCAAAAGAGTAATTGACGAAAAAATGACTTTATATTATAAGTTGCATAAATCACTTAAAAATCATAATTTCAGAAACTTTTGATGATATTCTAATGTATGAAGATCCTATGTTTAAGCTTTGTATTTTGAGGTAAGAGTTGCCTAGTCGAGTTTTAAGAATTATTAACATGGCCTTTGTACTCCATTGCTCATACAACTCTTTCCTCAATAAGCTTAGTTGCAAACTAAACTGTTATGTGTTGTTTGTTTATTAAGAGTCTCTGAATCTAAATCTGATTCGCACATTTAGTTCAATAAGAATACATAAAAAAAATAAAATAAAATAAAATAAAATAAGTTACATATACTAGATAATAATAATAATAATAATAGAATAATAATAATACATAAGTGAATGACTAATAATAATAATATAATAAATCTCTTACCAAAAGATTTTCTCTTGACCGCATCTGAATGACATGAGAAAAAGAAAGCAAGACCAGTCTTAATGACCTAATGCCTGACCGCGTCTGCAATGAGTCAGATTAAGACTGTTGTGTTAAGAGGGCATTTTTGAAAAAACACACAACACCTACAGTCGATGTTATAACTCAGTAAGTGGTGCCTCCAATAATGATAGAGGCTTAAGGGATTGAAAGAACCTCATTCAGTCAAGTGCAGTGTATATATAGTTGTTGCTAATAAACATAATTACTTTGTAGAATGACTTATTTTTATAAGGGTTCGTTGCTACAGCTAAGCAGTTATTGAGGTTATAGTGTTAAGTGTGGACGTTGGAGTCCGGACCTGGACCTATATGTGCGCACCCGGGCAGAACGGCCACTTCTACGCCTAAACCCTAATCCCATGCCCTATAAATATGTGCTGGAATCTCGCTTATTGAGCGTACAACCAAAAGGTTACCCTAAACCGTAACTCTCATAAAGCCATATCGCTCCGGATACTAACTGACCGTCGGAGGTGGATCGGGGCTACGCGCCTGGGTCGCACTGGTGTGTCTTTGTTGATCAGTCTAGCTTCAGGCTAGAAAGACGCACAACGGCAGGAGAGTGGTTGAATCAAGCCCGAGATTATGCATCAACAAGGTAGCGGCAAACACACGTCGGTGGGACACGACTACGACAGGTTTCGTGTTTCACATTACCGGAAAGCAACTTAGAGTCTTAAAAGCCGCGTACTTTAAAAAACTTGTGTATTGTGCGAATAGTTAAATTTGGACAAAGGTTGCTACGAAATAGGAAGTAACGGAATATTGTATATAAAGACATAATACATATGCAAGGCGCAGTATTCTGTCGGTTTTAGTTCGTTATATTCATAACTAATGTTGTATTAACAGCATATTTACTTCGACGCAAGTAAATTGCCATATTCTTTTTAATTTATTACAGAGATTTATGTAGAATCTTTTAAAACTTGGTAAACACGATTTTACTATTAACGCATTAGAGTCCGCACGAGTCGGACTACTTTATCTCTTTAGCGCCGCCGGAAACAACCACGTCGCGAGATAACATCTACCGGTCTAGGCCATGGCGTTCCAGACATTCGCGGCGCGATTGGCGCGATGAGCGCCTGTTTGACATAGGCAGCACCCGATGCATCAATCCATGAGGCAAGCAAGCCAAAAGCCGTGGTCAACGTGCGATCATTCACAAACGTTAGAGGTCTATGCTCACGGATAACTATCTGCGTCTGTGCGTGCGAAAAAAAATATTAGTCGCCCTCACGGTGATCATCCATCCGCGCGCATTTTTTTTATTATAAACAGAAAGACAACCTCAACTTAAATCCATTGAGCGCGCTGCGTTCGCAGATCTAGCTACGCTGCTACTCTTTTTTGTAGTTTGTAAAAGC
>LBNU01036011.1:75679-107758 GCA_014162995.1 Artemisia annua | reverse complement strand
AAAAAAAAAAAAAAAAAAAAAAAAAAAGCCATATGGTCATTTACAGAATTTAATCTAAACAAATTGGAGGTATGTAAAATGGGAAATGTGAATATGCACTGGTCTAGTAAAAGTTAAAATCTGTCAAAGAAGTGAAAATCACATGTAAATCTCATGTGATTTTCATGTAAATCACATATGATTTTCATGTAAATCACATATGATTCCAGCATAAAAGTATTAATTTTGTGTGTTTCTTTTATGTAATAAGGTTTTGCATTCTCTTGAAGACGGGTCAGTGGAATGTACTTGTAGGCCTTTTCTTCGGTTCGGAGATATTCATCTGGGGATGTAAACAAAGGTGGTATTAAAGGAGCAAGTAGAAAGAATGGAAGAGAATTAGCACTTCAAGCTAGATCTTAAGCCGAAAAAGAAATGTGGATGTTGTGAAGAGAAGACTAACAAGCACACCAAGATTAAATATCCGTCAAATACAAAATATATTGCAAAACTAGCAAGAATTGTTGTTGCAGCACAAAAAACAAACGCTTCTTGAATATCATACTCTATTTAGATTTGGATTTTTCATATTTTTGTTGAAATTTAGGAAAAGTGTTATGCGAATCTAGCAGATTTGCTATTAAACTGAATTATTTTTTGATGTTTTAGCAGATTGTTTGATATTCTAGTAGATTTGGTATCGAAGTGAATAATTGTTTGCTAGTTGTAATGTTTCATTTTGTGAACCACATGTGATTCTACAAAATCATATGTGATTCATTATAATCACATGTGATTCCTAAAACAAATCACATGTGATTCTTAGAAAAATCACATGTGATTCATAAAAATCACATGTGATCCAGATGTAAAAGTAGGCTACAACCATCAGATTTTGACATTCAGCAAAAGAAAATAATAGATTTATAACATTCACCAAAAGAGCAGTTAATAAACATATGAAAACATGTAGTGATCTAGTTGTATAATTTGTCCAGCCTACGACCATCAGTTATCACGTTTAGGGGTGTAAACGAGCCGAGTCGAGCCGAGTACTGCCAAGCTCGAGCTCGACTCGATTAGTAAAACTCGAGCTCGAAACTCGACTCGAGCTCATTCGAGCTTTGGATTTCAAGCTCGAGCTCGGCTCGACATCTCAAACTCGAGCTCAAAACTCGACTCGAGCTCGATTGTTGCCACATTTAAATCTCGAACTCGATGAAAAATAAGCTCGACTCGACTCGATTTTATGACAATTACGTAAATACATGTATATAAAAGTGTAATATCATTGAAGCTCGATAAGGGCTCGCGAGCCTCACGAGCTGAGTATATTCGAGCTCGAACTCGACTCGAAAGTGTACTCGAGTAGCTCGAGCTCGAGCTCGACTCGTTTATATCGAGTCGATTTCAAGTAGTTTACGAGTCGATCTCGAATAGCTCGCGAGCTGTCTCGGCTCGTTTATACCCCTAATCACGTTTAACAAAATTAAGAAGACACGTGCTAAAAACATACAACAAAAAGACAAGTTCATAAACATTACGACTTGTTCAAAGATCATTACATACTTCTAATAAGATCGTTACAACTTGTCCAGAAATACGAAAACACAAACTACCATCAGAATACGATAAACATGTTCTTTCAGAAGACTACCATCAGTTATCAAAAGAGTACCATCAATACTACAGCAAATTAGTTATCAACCACCAAAAGACTGCAACGATCAGTACTAATGCAATCAAAAGACTTATGATTCGTCTTTGTCCTTCATTTCAACTTTGGAATGCGTGGTTTTACTTTAGCAACAGAAGCATGTCTTGGATGTTCATAATTACACAGATCCTGGAAAACAAAGTTTTCTACACACAAAAAATATGTTGGTAAGTAAACTAAATGATTTTGACAAGAATCACATTTGATTCACACAAAATCACATGTGATTTACAAATCTACTTTTTTTTTAGAAAGGGGATTTACAAAACTACTTACCAGAAGTTCGCAAGCACCTTTGTATTTTGACTAGTAGGTTTCTCCTCAGACGCTACCTCTACATCATGAATGTCAGACTAAATACTTCTAAAATGCGAAGGATTTTTTCCACTAAGAAGCTCATCAAGAGCAATATTCTCAAGAATAGAGGTCAAGAGAACAATATTCCGTAATCATATGTTCCTCATTAGACGTACAGACATTCCAAACTTATATGCTGCAAATCGAGCTGCATTTGGTACAACCTTCAAAACTAGTGAGTTCTACGTTGGTACCTATTGACAAATTATACAAAATCAGAATATAGAAAAAAAAAAGGTTGATAATATGGTAAAAGCTACTAACTTTCACCATTTATATACCAAAATTCATTCCCCCGCCGTTTACCTTTTTCTTTTAATTACGCAGACTTTATTCATACCATCAAAGTAGCCACTACATTAGAAAGCCGGTCACGTAGAACAACCAAAAGTTAATTGATTGCTTTGCTGGAAAAATGATAACCCAAAACCAAAGTTGTTGCAGCTACAACATACTTTTTCTCCTTAATACTAAGCAAATCCCAGCAATTAGCTATTTCGTGCTGTAATATAGGAATTACAACCTTTAAACCAAATCAGGAATAATATGTTAAAATTTAGTACAAATCACATATGATTTTCTCTGAAATTAAAACAAATTAAAAATACAAGTAAATAAATACCACTCTGACTACTTGGTACTATCCTCATGTTCATTAGCCACATCAAATAATCACCCTGACTAGGCAGATATCACTAACAACACACATATAATTACACATACACAATATTTAACATCATCAATAAAAACCAAAAAAAACATAAAATCACTAAAATTCACTTAAGCAACAAAAATCACATGTGATTCATCAGTTGAATCACACGTGATTCAACTTAATCATCAGTGATTCATCATCAGTTTAATACAACAGGAACAAAAATCACTACAATTCACTTAAATCGATACGATAACCAAATCAGTACAACAATATATAACAAACCTAAATAAGCAACATAGACCTAAAATAAGCAAAAAAACAGACCTAATTAACTTTCTAATAAAAAAAATAAGAAACAAAAACCTAAAATAAGAAAAATAAGTGAACAAAATCACATGTGATTCCACCGGTTGAATAAGCAACAAAAAAAGCAAACAAAACCTAAAATAAGCAAAATCTACTAATAAGCAACACCTAAAAAACTAGAACTTCTAATATCCAAAAAAAAACTAAAATAAGCAACAAAACCTAAAAATCTAAAAAAAGTAACAAAATAAGCAACACCTATTGCTAATATCCAAAAACGTAAATTAGCATCAAAATAAGCAATATTATTCAATATCTAATGCTTTTAATCAATATTATTCAATATCTAAAGCACAAAAAAATAATAATAAAAAAAAAAATTACCAGCAACAGGATGAACAGATGAAGACACCTTCGTTTTATCCATTATTCATAAGATTTGGGGGTAAAACTAGGATTAGGTTTTTAGTTATTGAGATCGATGAGAGTGAATGATTATTAGATTAATGAGAGTGAATGGTTATGAGAGGAATTAATAAAAGTAAAGTGAGAGTGAAAATGAATGAGGTGGGTGAAATGGCAGAGAAAAATGTGGAGCGGGAATGACTATGTTGCCCTCACATTAAATGAAAAAAGAAAAAAAAAAAAAAAAACGATTTATCTCAATCGTTGGTGGAAATATTGATGGACGGACGAGATGAAATAATGGGATCTATGACAATTTTTGGATCTATACGGAACTTTTGCCTTAAACGATTAATTGACAAGAGTATATGTGCTATTTATGACAAGTCACGATCATACACAACGAAACTCGGCACATATCAACAATATTTTTAGAAAAACCCCACGTTATAAATACAATACATTTATGTCACATGATAAGAAATACTAATCATTTAGATGAGATAAAAGAAAATTTTTAAACTAAAATTAACAGATGATAAAGCTTATCGCTATTTAATGACATTAACCCAAATACATGAAGGAGAGAAAAAAAAAATAATTTTTGTACAACCTAAACATAGCAAACAATGTTAGGAAAAAAATTTGGAGATGATTTGCACATACTGGTTATTGATTTGCACACTACAGCGTACAAGCAGTTAAAGTAAAATGCATATACAGTAAAAATGCTTAATTCATAATCAAAAAGTTATCTGCATAAAACAATTCACTTTGCAAATTGATTTGACACTTATTTTTCTTTGTTTTTCTCTTTGTATAAGTTGGTGAAGTATATGCTTACTCATTAATTACAAGCATCCATTTTTAATACGATTTAGGTTACCATTTAATGATAATTAAGTGACTAAAATGATTTATTTGTTATATGTATACTATCAACTTAAACTTGTGTTACACTATGTCAGTATGCTCTTATAATGGTGTGTTTTTTCTTATTTATTAACTTATTCCAATTTTATCAAGTGTCATTTAATTTCTACCGATTCATATGAACGTGGAACAAAAATTTAGCATTATACGTTCACTAGAGGCGCCAATATTTACTATAGTTGTTAACTTCAAACGCCATTCAATAAAAAGTTAAGAGTACATTTATTTTATCCGCTTTGTTAACTTCTTCTTCCGTAATTCATTCATTAGCCGGAAGAAGTGCCAAGCACGATAACATAATATTAGTCTAGACACGAAGTACTCATATGCAATATGGTATATTAACTAGCAAAGTTTTATCTCTTCAGCCTATGTGGGACAAAAATGTTTGCAGCGTTAAATTTTTTAATATTGCCTAACCCCGTTTGCTTCTATTTTTGGTTGTGCATTTGTGAAATATATACGAAGATAACGGAGATGGTGAGAAGAAAAACACGAAATGAAATAAAAAGGTGTTTGGGAGAGATTTTATCGAAAGGTGTATGTGACTTTTTGTAGATAACGAAGATAGTTGAGGAAAATTTACGTCGTTAGTTTTTAGGGATGTGTTGTGTCTAACTATTACTAACAGATGAATGATATATGGTTGCCAATAATTTTTAACAATGATGTTTAGTGTAAAAATTGATAAACCATGATGATGTGTTTTGCAGTGCACTCTAAAGTTATATAAACTTGAGCTTCTGGCTTAGAATATATAAGCTTCAACTTCAGCTCATTTGACCAAACATGCCTTATGTCTTATTTTTTCATACTCATTTTTCTATAATCATATTAGGGTATCATAATTAATCGAGTCTAATTGTTGTGAGACGATAAATATGGAGTAGATGTTGGAAAACCATTATGGAAAGTGACAATATATTTTCGTACAAAGTACAAAGTTATTTCTTTCGAACCAAATGAGCTGCCTGCCTATAAGTTCATTTTCTTATAAATAAGACCTGCTAGCTATTAGACCATAATGGTTGTTCATCTTGATCATTTTCGACAACGAAGGTAGTAAACGATGTTAGAATAGAGATATGATCTACACTTTTGATATGTATATGAGATAAGAATCAACGTGTCTTTAGCAAATTGGTTTGACACTTAGCTTTTAACGTTGATGTCCTTAGCACAATTCTCCATTACTCATTCTTCTTTAATTTTTCTTTTTGTATAAGTTGGTGAAGAAAAGACTTTTTTCATAAATATGGTTTAAGTAATTATTAATAAATTATAATGTGAATAAATGATTTGTCTGTTGTGTGTGTAACAGCAAACAGTATGGTTAGACTAAAGATTTATTAATATTTGGTTTGAAACATAAAAAAGTCCTATCTAACTCAAATTTTGATTTTTTGCTTTTTAATCTTTTTCTTAAATCAACATTTTTATTTATTAATAATTTCTCATTTGTTGCATTCCTTCCAATAAATTGGGCCACTATGTTGATAACTCTTCAGTGGTGGTTGATAAGCACATTTTCTTTTCGATTCACGAGACTCAATCAAATTTAATTTATTTTGGTTAATACGCATGTGCACCGAGCCAATGATCGAATATGTGGTCCATTTACAAAAGATATGATAGATGTTTGTACTTTGTAGTTTACTTCTCACCACTCGATTTAGAGCAACTCCAACTGACTTTCATAAAGACTTTTCACTACGTGAAAGAGCCAATCGATTTTATTTATATATTTATTTATTTATTTTTATTTTTTTGCTCCGACAGTAAAAATTTGAAGTTATTCTAATTTCGTTTATATTTAGTTATTTGGTTAAAAAGCTTATTGCATTGCAAAAAAGAGCGCACTGATAGATATTTTGCCGATCTCTATTGAACTAATCCGCAGCCAACATGCAGAACTTAAATTGTATATCTCTAAGATTCTTTATTTATTTTTTATTTATTTTTATTTATTTATTTTGAACAGCAGCATATCTCTACGATTAACTAGCATTGTAACAAAATCTTTTATATAAGGGTTATTGGCAAAAAAAGATATCATACTTGTCACTTTTTGTCATTGTATGTAGCGGCGTCTTTTTTTTTTTATTTTTTTTTTATTTTTTTTTATTTTTTTTTTAGCACTAACTTTTCTAATTCGTGTCATTGTGTGGTCTGCGTGACCGGTTGTAACTGGATGTCCTACGTGGCGTCGGTAAATGCTGCAAAATTATTATTTTTTCACTTTTTTCTTCCTTTTATATTAATTTTATACATTCCTTCTTTTTTTAATTCACTTATTTAATTTTCTTTATATATAAACAAAGCCAAATACCTTTTCCCCTTTATCCCCACCATTAACTCTTATCCTCACCACACAAAACCCTAGCCATGAGATCCTCTTCCTCATCAACATCAAGATCCAGATCCACGTCAATCAGACGTTTTTACACAAAAGAAGAAGTAATTGCACGCACCGAGTGTGACTGTCATTTACCAGTCGCACCTCAAGTGGCATGGACCATCACAAACCCCGGTAGAAGATTCAAGGGTTGTCCAAAATATGTAAGATACTTATTCGTATGTAAGTTAATATTTTGATATAAGAAGATTGAAGTGGCTTTTCATTTGTATATCTTGCTATGACAGGGTAGGGAAAATCAGTGTAAGTTTTATGGGTTTATGGATGATGAGCTACCTAGTGACTACTACAAAGAGCTGTTCTTCAAAGAGCATGAAGAGCTGAAAATGTTGAGGTGGAGAGTGGATGAGTTGATGAGAGGAAAATCTGAGTTGCAAATGGACAAGGTTGGTGGATCAAAATATGTTGAAGGCAAAAGTTCCACCTTTGATGAAGCAACATATTTGCAAATGGTTGAATTGAAGGCTGAGTTGAAGGAAGAATTGAGTTTGATTAAGTCAAAAATCAATTCTCATGACAAACTTGTAGTTTTGTTTGGTTTGTTTGTCATTGTGATGTTGTTTGTTTATGCAAGTAATGTATTAGCCTAGTTAACCTGTTAGGAGTAATGTATCATGACAATGTTTTGGGTTGGTTTATGTTTAATGTAATGCTTTGTTTTGGTTATTTTGTTATTCTAGCAAATACAGATAATACACATACACATTTAACATAGACAAAGGTTCATGTCATAACTTGTGAATGCCCATTCATGAACAAAACTGAGCATCACATAATAGTGTAAAGTTACATGACATAAGCACCTAATACATGTTTCTAAGTGCACAACATATATGAACAAAAGAAGTGCACAGACATTAAGTTAAGGTTACACAACATAAGAGTTATTTGACATAAAAAGTTAAGTTAAACAGGAAAGAGTTGTTTTCATTCCAAATTGAGCGCATTAGTGCTTGAACTCCCAGTTCCTTGGTGTTGCTTTGCCAATTTTTTCTTCAAGATTCTTTCACTCCTTCCTCTTTGCCTTGGCTGAACAAAATTTCTCCTAACTCTTGCTTGTGCTACATTCATTGGTACAGCTTGGTTTACAAAAGGAATAAGTGGAGTTTGTGAATTCTGAGTAGCTGCATTCTGTGACATCTGGCTTTCTGAGTCATGAGGTGCATTTTGGTTGTCAATTGGAATTTCTTCAGCATGCTCATCTTCTTCATCAGACAGACTTTCATTTTCATCAATCCCAAACCATCTTCCCAACCTTCCTATTCTGCCCAGACATGTACTCCCTCTTCCTCTACCTCTACCTTTTCCCCTGAGATTGAATGACCTAGAACTACCCACATCAATTCCCATTTTTATTTTATTGGTTTGCCTAGGTGCAGTTGCACTAAAACCACCCACATCAGTAAACCTTACCCTTTTCTTTGTTTGACTAGGTGCAGTTGCACTAGAACCACCCACAGCAGTTGCACTAGAACCACCCTCTTCACCATTTTGACCAACTGTTTTCTTGTTTGTTTTCTTTTTTGTTTTGTTGGTAGTTTTCACAGTTGGCCTATCAATACCCCCATCAAATTCACTAGACCTAGGGGTTTCATCTGGTGTTGCTCTAAATCATCCAAGAATTCCTCATGCTCTAAGACAGTATAATTTTCACCTATAGCATCCCATTTCTTTTGTCTTGAACTTCCCTCTCCACCTTGTGGTACAATAGCTTGTTTTTTTTTACCTTGGGTGCCCTTTTCGCTTCAAAATTTCTCCTCCTAAGTTCAATCAACTCCTCCTCACCTTCTGATAAGTAGTCTACAGATCTGTCAGACATATCACTTTCACTATCTTCATACAACATTGAGTAGTCAGGAATTTCAGTCTCACTCTCACTAGAAGAATCAGCCGTAACACTTGGATTCACATTTTCTTCAATAACAATACCCTTATTCCTAACCATTGGCTTTCTAGCATGAACTGGTCTATCTTCATAAATAATTGGAGCCTTACCCCTATCCACAAACTTCCTAGGTACATCCTCATCAACATTCTCTGTAGGACCAGTGTCATCATGAACATGTTCTGATGGACCAGTGTCATCATCAACATGTTCAGATGGACCAATGTCATGATCAACAGGTTCTGATGGTGAAGCAATGTAATCATTCACAACATCAGATGATGCAACATGCTCATTCTCTAGATTAAATGGCTTTCTAATCTTAGGTGGTGATACACTATCCCAATGTTTTCTGCTAACAGTTCTAGGCCTAGGTGGTGTGATTAGCTTTTACGCATCATATGTCATGTTCCCAGCATCCTTCCTCCTAATCCCCAGTATGCTAAGTTTTGAAGCTTCCTCATTAACAGATTCATCAGATACTAAATTTGTATGATAATAATCATACAAATTTTGGGGAATGTGGGGTAAAAACATTTCTAACTTTCCATAAGACTCACAAAATGCATACATTGCCTCCAAATTTGAATTAGACTCAACTATTTTTAGCCCAACCTCTAACTCACATCCTGGTAACTTAAAAAACATGGCATAGAAGGTGGTCTCTAACTTCTCTCCCAAATACTCACACAGACTCTCATAATCATACTTCTTATCCTTAGAAACCCTAAAATGGTAAACAACACCATTTTCATATCTTAGTGGATAGAAATAGAAGACACCATCAAAGTGTACATCAAATAACAACGCGTCTAAACCAGGAGCCATACTGTAAACAAAAACAAAAAACAAAAAAATCGTAATCAATATAAACCCTAATGAGGAAGGAATATTATGGGAGACATAAATAAAAAACAATTCCACAAAAATACAAACATAATAAGGTCAGATGTACCTTTTGCCCACATCAATTTCATAAAATCACTAGAGATCGACTGTCAATTTGTAAATTAATAATTAGGGTTTGGGTTGAGGACCATTCGAATAAACAAGTGTGTGCGGGGACTGTGTGTTTGTTTTAGAATAACGTAAATGGGGACTGAGTGGACCACATTCTTTATTTAATCGATTATCCAACGTGGATTTTTAATATCACACGTGGAAATCGTATAAAGTTATAAAAAGTAGTAAAAAAACGGATATAACCGGCTACGCTTAGAAGTGGTCACGCCGACCACACAATGACACGAATTAGAAAAGTTAGTGCTAAAATCAAAAATCAAAAAAATAAATAAAAAAAAAAAATGCTGCATACAATGACAAAAAGTGGCAAGTATGATGTCTTTTCTTGCCAATAACCCTTTATATAATAAAAGAATTACATCATTTCGGAGTGGTTTTGCAAAATCATTCTTATTGAAGAAAAAATTAGAACAAAATGAGAGCTCGATTTTGCCACGTAGGCAAAATCAAGCAATATGATTGGTCAATAGAAAGTCAAAATTGAATTGATTTTGATCAAACTTTAATAAATTTGGTGGAGAAATTTGGTTGAGAAATAACACATAAAAATATTTGTGTCAAATTTGTGAAGACAAAAAATTAATAAAAAAAAAAGAAAGAAAGAAAGAAAAAAGTAATTAATAAATCTTTAGTGGTTGAATTTTATATAAATTATATAGAGTTAAGTGTAAAATTACAAGTTTTTATTTTTTGTAATAACTTTAGAAAAAACAAAAAAAAAAACAAAAAAAAACTTACACTTTACACCCGTATACTTTATAATATGAAATTTATTTAAAATTACACGAGTATTAGTATTAGTTTTAGACTTTCATCTATTAAAATTACAAAATTTTGTAAATATACGAATTAGTTTTAATATACGTTAAATATTTTTTAAAACTAATATTAGTTTTAAAATTTCATCAATTAAATTTTTTTTACTATATACGTTAAATAAGGACTCATGCTATTTTATTTTATAAGTTTAAATATAAGTACACAAGCTTGAATATTAAATACGGCTAAACTATTATTAACGGGAATATAAATTTCAAATGTAAGCATGGATTACTGTGATATGAAAATAAATATACGTAATTGTCCTTATAACAACAACTCATGAAATTCTTATTTAAAGTTATATATGGATATCCATAAAAACATTTTTAAAAAACTTTACGGAGCATATTTTCACTTCCTCAACTCTTATTATGTGCTACTTAACTTGCACATTCTGTACAACATGATATGAAATGTTAAAGAAATACAACATCAACCGCAACATCTATGTCAGTTAAATGAAGTTAAATTTTTCAACCAACTAATTTTTTTATAAAATATTACTGTAATAGATATTAATATACATAATAAAAAAAACTCCTGAACGAGTATTAGTTGTAGTTATATCACAATTTTCACGGGTAAATTTTTATATGCTCATACATTAAACTAAAATTTTAAAATAAATTTGATTCATGTGTAAACCTCGTGCATGCACGAGACTTATAACTAGTATTATAATATGTCGACTACCAAAACAATAAGAATACAATTTTTAACCAAAAAGGAACCAAAACTTGCGTCCATTTTTTTGTTTTTAATCAAGCGATTGTAAGGTCTAGCAGCACAAGAATCACATTTTATTTTCATTCTCACATAAAAAGAATGAGAAAATAATTAAACATCGCTACCACCCGATGCCAGATCAAAAATAGTTTATACTAAAGACAACTATGAATCACGCGTGTCGCTCAAATATAAAATATCATGAGGTTTTTTCTAGAAATATACATCGTGGTATGTTTCCTGAAAAATCATGTGGACCAAAATCTTAAGTGGACTAGATTATATACAGATTATACTCCGGATATGCACTATACAATAGAATTTCAGGCCTTCCTACCTACCCCCAAATTCCGAATGTGAATGGCCCATTTTGTTTTTATATACACAATATTGGACACGTTATTTTGGTTTGGATAGACCCGACCATCATACGGCTAGACCTGTCCATTATACGGCTTGACCCGTTCATATTTGGCTAGACCTTGCCACTCTATGGCTAGACCCGACCATTATACGGCTAGACCCGGCCATCTAGGCTAGACCCGACCATCATACGGCGACACCTGGCCATCATACGGCTAGAACCGACTATATATGGCTAGACCCGGCCATTATATGGAGATGACAAATAATACTCTCTTACACTTCCATGGTAATGTGAATTTCAGCTTTTCCATGGTAATGTGAATTTCAGCTTTGAGGGAAAAAAATTTGTAGTTGCACTTAATATTTGCGCAATTCATTCTCTTAACCTTTGTTGTATAATGTGTCCAGATAAAAAAGAAAAGCTTATGTAACCTTGGTTGTGCAGTCTTTTGATTCTATGTATGTACAGTATTACATTTTGAGATAAGTCTAAAGGTGAAAGGAAGAATTTTTTGATATTTTATATAAGTAATCCATAAATGACATCGTCTCACACCTAAACGACATCGTTTGGCCCAAGCCTACTCTAAAAGGGACCAACCCAACACTTAAACGGCGTCGTTTTTGCAAAGCCAGACGCGGTCGTTTGCTCCGCTATTGTATAGAAAGGTAATAAATATACCCAGAGACGGAACCAAGACCAAATATGACCGGATGCATAAATTTTTTGAAACCGTAAGAAACACAGTTCGATGGACCGGGTGCATTTCAGATGCATTTAGAAAAAATTGATGTTTTTTTTCAAAAATTAACGCTATATCAAAAATATCCGTAAGAGTCCTGGGAACCCCCGGTTCCATCCCTAACTATACTCCGTAATATGCAAGGATATTACTCTAACATAATATTATATAGTCATTACCGTGATATAGAAAAATAAAATCAAGAAAAGTGATGATTGTTTTTGTAAGGGATAATTCTATATTTTTTTGGGTAAAGGGTAATCCACCCGGTAAAATATATTACTCCGTTTAAGTACAATGGAATGTGGCTGAAGTACCACATTAACCGCAAGCAATCGCTTGACACAACCACTAAATCATTTATGACAGGCCATAAATGACAACTAGCTACAACCAACAAGACCACCAAGCCAAAACCAGCATAAAATAAAATACATCAGAAATTTTATGCAAAAAATATAAAACAACCTAGTTAAGACAAAAATCTTGAATTCCAGCAGCCTTTAATTGTGTAGGAGAGAGGCCAAAATCATCATCATTATAATTGTTGCCGTCACCTGTATCCGCTTTCCATTGCTCATAAAGACTCTGCTCCTTACCTCCACTTCCAGAATACAATGTGCCAATGTGATCATCAAAAACTTCATCATCATCGCTGTCAGAAACTACCACATTGCCCATCTTAGAGAATGGGTTACCCACCTTATTTGAAGAATTTACCTTTTTAAGAGGTTTACCATCATCATCCACAAGAGTAACTTTCCCTTCAATAATTAGTTTTTCAATCTTCCCAATTTTCTCAACAATAGGAGTAGTACTTCCATTTCCACCCTTAGAAGAACTAGCAACTTCATCAGCTACTTTAGTGTCCTTCGTACTACCAACCTCATCCCCATCCTTAAGAGAAACATTTGTTGCATAAGGAATACCATTATCATCAGTATCGGCCAAATCAAGAGCATCAAATGGTTTCGATGTAGTAATAATATTTCCACTCATAGTTGCCTCATTAGTGACTTTTTCCTTTGTAGCAACCGGCTTCTTCGAGACAGGTCTCCAAAATTTTGGTTTAGGCTTATTAAGCTGAACACCCCCAATAGGCCGAGAAGGAGCAGCCACATTCTTCCCCCTACTCCTACGATTCATTACCTCATTGAAACCATCATCCCTCTTTACCAAAGTAGCAGAAGTTTCAGAAGCTTTTGCAGCCACATTAGTATTACTACGAACAACCTCCTTAACACGTATTGGGCATTCAATAAAAGCATGTCCAAAAGTTTTACATTTACCACAATGAGGAGGTTTCCATTCATATTCGATATTAATAATTTCAGTACTAAAACCAATACCTTCTTAATTTGGAATTGCCATTGTAACCTGGCTTTTTAGTTCTGAATCCGCGCTTAATTCAACTAAAGCACGAGCAAAACTAATACGTCCCCATGAATCGACACACATAGAACTTGTAAAAGCATCCAACATAATAGGTTTCCCTACTTGCGTAGCAATCAAGCTCAAACCATCCTCTGAATAAGCAAGCAACGGAACATTATGCATTTTGATCCAAACCGGTACCTTGTTAACCTCGTTCCTATTAAGGGATAAAGTAGGAGTCCATTTGTTGAGAATAATAGGCGAGTTACGAATTAACCATGGACCACGTTCCAAGACACGATCCACACCCTCCTTGGTAGCAAACTTAAAAAGGTACACACCACCACTATTTTTCATTAGCTTTTGCAGGCCAAATTTTCCCCATGTATTAGTGACATAATTTTGAACTAAAGGGAAAGCGATGGTCTTACCAAGAAAGTAACCAACAAGGATGTTATCATATCGACTTAAAACCTTTTTCATAGCAGCCATGGGAAGCATCGTATCATGATTATCCACATGATCCTCATTAACCAATGCTCTAAAGTTCACAATTCGGACATTACGAGTAGCATTAACGACATTAGCAAAAGATGAGTTCGTCACCTTTGGAGAGGTAGAAGCATCCGTATTATGCACGGACGTGTCATGGGCACTCGTGTCCACACGTGTATCCAAGTTAACATCACCGTCATCAGTAGTCCAATCAGTAATAATAGGCCCCTCATTAGCGACAACATTAGTCCTAGTTTGATCGGCCAAACTAGCTGAAGTTACCTTGGTCGTATCATCACTTCCACCCAAAGGTTTTCCACCAGAATTAGAACCTTTGGATGCGCTAGTGTTATTAAGAAACCCCTTCTCCATCTCTCTAAACCCCACGAACAAAATACCAAACCAGTATCAAACAAAGAATGAAGACACAGCATGCAGCAGCAACCAATATTCGAAAGGAGAATAAACCCTGACTGAGAGTTAGGGTTCTATACACGTTGAATTAAAATCGTCACATAATAAACCTCCCGACGTCAAACGAATAACATATCACAACCAGGAACAATAAACCACGAACAATAAAGAACCAATTTAATAGTGAATTGACTAAATAGTCAATAAAGGTGGGCGTAAATGGTATTAGTTTATTCAATCAAAGGAGATTCACGTGGCAAGGAAAATAGCTTCTATAATCCACTTGGTAACTTTAATGCATCCAGTAAATGACAAAGTAATTGGTGTTCAATTATAGAAGCACATTAGACGATTAATGGAGCAAGAATGGATGAACCGATCGGTTTTTTAGGTTTTCTCCAAATCGCCTCTTGAGAGAGAGAAGCTAGGGTTTATGTGACGTTAAATTTCGGGATAATTCTATATTTACCCAACTTAATTATCAAAATTCTATATTTACTCAAAACACAAGTTTTTAATGCACATGTATAATGCTTTTAAAGTATGTGTTGAGGAAATATGGAATTATATAGAGTATAAGTTGGTTATATATGAAATCGCCTTTTATTTATAAATATTGGAATGTGAAATCTATTGGGACCTAGGCATTTGTTTAAAAACAAAGGGGTTCAAAGTTCAGACAAACTAACCCTATCAATATCGCATCCATTCAATTAAACTAGAAGGGTGCCCGCGCAATGTGGGGCGGATACCAGATAGTCCTCAAAATTTAAACCAAATATAACTCCATTATATGCAATGTATAGTGGGGGGTTTGATTCTTTTGGTGGTGAAGAGGAGGTTGTTGGGGTGGTAGAAAGTGGTTGTTGTTGGGGTGGTTATAAATTGTTGGAGTGGTTGTTTGGGTGGATATAAATCGCGTGTAGTTGCAATAATTGGTAATAAAAAATCTGAATTTTAAGTATTTCTAATTATAAAATAGTCTCAAAATGCGTTATAATATAGTATAGATATAGATATTCGCAACATTTTGCACATGGATGAAGATTGGACATAAGATATTCTTACGCATGTGATATGATATGTACGGGGCTTTCCTTCCGCCTATAAATAGAACGCAAAAACTGAAAGTTAAACGCACACATCCCTCTCTTCACTTGTCTATCTTTTTATTTTCACTCTCACGTAAAAAGAATGATAAAATAATTAAACATCGCTACCACCCGATGCCAGAACAAAAATAGTTTATACTAAAGACAACTATGAATCACGCGTGTCGCTCAAATATAAAATATCATGAGGTTTTTTCTAGAAATATACATCGTGGTATGTTTCCTAAAAAATCATGTGGACCAAAATCTTAAGTGGACTAGATTATATACAGATTATACTCCGTATATGTAAGTTCAAAAAAAAAAAAATACTCCGTATATGCATTATACAATAGAATTTCAGGCCTTCCTACCTACCCCCAAATTCCAAATGTGAATGGCCCATTTTGTTTTTATATATACAATATTGGACACGTTATTTTGGTTTGGATAGACCCGAACATCATACGGCTAGACCTATCCATTATACGACTTGACCTGTTCATATTTGGCTAGACCTAGCCACTCTATGGCTAGACCCGACCATTATACGGCTAGACCCGGCCATTATACGGCTAGA
The DNA here is from genome assembly GCA_014162995.1 of Artemisia annua. Taxonomy (NCBI): domain Eukaryota; kingdom Viridiplantae; phylum Streptophyta; class Magnoliopsida; order Asterales; family Asteraceae; genus Artemisia; species Artemisia annua. The sequence continues at coordinate 91,468 of LBNU01036011.1, read as the reverse complement.
ACCGACTATATATGGCTAGACCCGGCCATTATACGGAGATGACAAATAATACTCTCTTACACTTCCATGGTAATGTGAATTTCAGCTTTGAGGGAAAAAAATTGTAGTTGCACTTAATATTTGCGCAATTCATTCTCTTAACCTTTGTTGTATAATGTGTCGAGATAAAAAAGAAAAGCTTATGTAACCTTGGTTGTGTAGTATTTTGATTCTATGTATGTATTATATTTTGAGATAAGTCTAAAGGTGAAAGGAAGAATTTTTTGACATTTTATATAAGTAATACATAAATGACATCGTTTCACACCTAAACGACATCGTTCGGCCCAAGTCTACTATAAAAGGGACCAACCCGACACTTAAACGACGTCGTTTTTGCAAAGCCAAACGCGGTCGTTTGCTCCGCTATTGTATAGAAAGGTAATAAATATACCTAGAGACGGAACAAAGACCAAATATGAACGGATGCATAAATTTTTTGAAACCGTAATATAGAAACACACTTTGATGGACCGAGTGTATTTCAGATGCATTTAGAAAAAATTGATGTTTTTTTCAAAATTTAACGCTATATCAAAAATATCTGTAGAGTCCCGGGAACCCCCGGTTCCATCCCTAACTATACTCCGTAATATGCAAGTATATTACTCTAGCATAATATTATATAGTCATTACCGTAATATAGAAAAATAAAATCAAGAAAAGTGATGATTGTTTTTGTAAGGGATAATTCTATATTTACCCAACTTAAATATCAAAATTCTATATTTATTCAAAACACAAGTTTTTAATGCACATGTACAATGCTTTTAAAGTATGTGTTGAGGAAATATGAAATTATAGGGTGTAAGTTGGGTATATATGAAATCGCAACTTTTTGTAAATATTGGAATGTGAAATCTAGTAGGACCTAGGCATTTGTTTAAAAACAAAGGGGTTCAAAGTTCAGACAAACTAAGTAACAAACCCTATCTAAATCGCGCATCCATTCAACTAAATATTTGCAACATTTTGCACATGGATGAAGATTGGACATATCTATTCAAGATATTCTTAGGCATGTGATATATTATGTACGGGGCTTTCCTTCCGCCTATAAATAGAACACAAAAACTGAAAGTTAAACACATCCCTCACTTCACTTGTCTATCTACATTATACAAGTATAATTATTTTTATTTCCAACATGTCTTGGTATGTTGCCTCTGTGAACTATAACGGACAGGCTCAGCCGAATTATCTCTATACTCTGGATGAAAGGTACGAGCAAATCAAAGGATCTAGTCAGTATAAGGCTTGGTTCGATGCAGGTCGTGTAACATATGACGATCGTCTCAAGATGTTTCAAATAAATCATAATATCGATGGATGGAGAGAGTGGGCAATTTTGACTTACAATCAAATGCGTATCCAAGCTACTGTTCTAACTGGTACTCTACAACATGGTGTTCCCATTCAACCTGGTTCTCAACAGCAGCAGCAACAAGCTCAGGTGGATGCTCTACAGAATCAACAGTTACAGTCTATGAGAGAGATGCTCCAGAATCTTCAAGTTGAGATTCAAGGATTACGTCAGCAAGTATCACAAGGAGCTAATCGTCCTCCCCCGAATCCTGTTCCATTTCCTCAACCCATTCCTGGTAATCAAGTTCCGACGTATCCATTTGGTGGATCATCTGGAACTGGTGCTTAGTTAACCTGAAGTTCGTCCTAATCCTAATCGGTTACCTGGTCAAGGAACTCCTGGAAATGTACCTGGTTATCAATCAGGAGGGATATAGTTCTATGTATTTTGATCTATTTCATTGTATTGTAATCCAAGTATTTTGATCTATGTATTGTATTGTATTGTATTGTATTGTATTGTATTGTATTGTATTATATATTGTATTGTATTGTATTGTATTGTATTGTATTGTATTGTATTATTGTATTGTATTTTGATTGGTGCTAAATGATTCCTGTGGAGGACTTGTAATAGACAAGAAGAATTATATCAGTAATATTGTTTAGGTTTAGAAACGGGTAGCCAGTCACAAATGTCATACATGTCCGGTAACGCCATTTGTTATACCCCAGTTTTTTGTTGCTTGATTGACTAATAACCATGACATGCATGTTCTGTAGTTCTACATGTTACTGTTCTAACTTCGAACAACAACATAGTAAATTACCCAAGGCCTTTGGTCGTCTAGTGGTATGTGAGTTGCCCACCAACCAATTAAGGTTGTGGGTTCAAGTCTCGTTAGAAACCCTTATGAGAATTGTTGTGTGATAGTAGTATAGTATGCGAAAAAAATGTCGTTCGAAAAAAAAATAGAACAACAAAATAGTAAGTTTTCCAAATACCGAAACACAAATCACGTTGCATTAGCATGCATTAAATATTAGCTTATGTATTAGGCATTACATGTGCTTTTCAATTGAATAAACTTTTGGTCTCTTATGGTCATATTTAACTGATTGGATTGATTCACAAACACATTATATTTTGTTATGAATTGTGATTTTTCATGATTTTAAAACACGGTTGTATACTTTATTGCTTCTCGTAGCTACGTACTTCATGCATCTGTTTATATCCACCATGCATTCTCTTAATTCACTCAACCTAATGTTGTATATATATATTTTGGGTTGTTACCAAATATATTGTTAATCCGTAATAACAAACAGCCGGTTCATTATAGTATGTGTTAGCTCACATTTTGCAGGTTCAACTCGTGCAACTATAACATGCAACACAAACCTGTACTGCACTACAATATTTTAAAAAGGTGGTGACTTATGTTCCATTTGCCTTATCGAATACATATATATAACTGTACTTTCTAATGGGTAACATGTGGGAATTTGAGCGGCCCTGACATGTTGTCATCCCGTGGTATGTCTGATCTATTTGCTTATCAGGTACCTGACGTTGCAACATGAAGAAATGAGCTTGAGGAATAACCATTTGGTGAACTTACAAAAAGTTAGTTTCATCTTGGATTCATAACTTACAGATTGTTCTTCGCACGGTCCAAAATTAGTGAGAAATGAAGACACTCAAAGAAGGAAAATTAAACCGGTTGGGTACAAAAAATGGTTGGTCCTAAATGATTTCCAGGGGGATTTGTAATAGATATGGGGAATTATCAATAATATTTTTTAGGTTTAGGAACGGTTTCTAGGTCAGTGGACACACATGCATGTCTGAAAGATGAAGAAGATGATGACAGCTGTAGCTTTTTACACATATATAACGCCGTCAACACACGAGGCTCTTGTGAAAGCAAAAAGATCCCGCACGACCACCAATTCTCACTTACGCTGCACGAATACAGGTAGTCGCACATTTAACGCGAATCAATTCTCACTTAAGAGTATATGTGTTATTTATGACAAGTCACGATTATACACGGTCAAACATATTTTGAAAAGTTTCACATGAGCGGCACACATCAGTAATATTTGTCGAAAAACGTCACGTTAGTATTTATGATACATGATATGATGATAAGAAATTTTAGTGACTTGGATGATTTAAAAGAAAATTTTAAAACTAAAATAAACAGATGATAAAATTCTTTGCTATTTTATGACATTAAGACAAATACATTTATTTAATCAAGATGACACAAGAACGTTATTGGGCTCATATACTACTCTTGAATCTCTAAAGAAATACAATTGTTAATTTGTTACTAGTTGACACTTGCCAGAAAGAATTAACGATAGAAATGTTTTTTAAGAATTAACGAGAGGTGCATAAAAATCACGCTGGGCCGATCTTTGGACCCGGTTCAGAAAAGCACAAGCATATTAAAAGGTTTAATTAGCATGGACCAGTCCTAGTCCGTCTAAACCCAGGCCCTGTATTGGGCTTTCACTGGACCTTTATTGCTTCCGTTGGTCGTTGGATACTTACAATACAATAACTAGGAGTTTTTTTGGTTAACCGTTGTATTTGAAAAAAAATTAATTTAACAACCTTCAAAATATTTAATTTACGTCTTCCTTTATTCATCGTAAGAAAATAACAAAGAGCGGGAAAAATTAAACCCTAGAAGAAGACAGCCCAGGGATGGACCTAGGATTTTTGGGAAGATGTTGCATAATTTCTTTTCGTAAATAAATTCTCGCCATGAAGAACTTTTGAGCCAAGCTAAAGTTGCATTGTTGGAAATAGCACAAAGCTCGGGGTTGCGCGTACCAGAAAACAACACTTTTGGACAAAAATTACACTTGGCGACCCAAAATCAGGTGTGGCCCGTGCCACATCAGGCATCCATGTAGATCCGTCCCTGAGATAGCCTACTTATGCATGGTTGCAACATCTACACTCATAATCATGATCAACATAAACTCTCCGCTCTTAACCGTGACCTATAAACTGAGTCACCGTCAACACTCAACACGCTGCACCATCGTCTTCCTGTCACCATTTTCTCTCACTCTATTTGATGTAATCGGACCTACATTTAATTGCAAACTACCATACCTCATTCTCTACATCAGTTTTTGAGATCATTTAATCATCAAGTCTACGAATCTTGTTCTCGTAAGTTCTATTTGTAAATTGGTATAACAATGTCATCTAAATAAGAAAATGAAAGTGGTATTGATTATGTTTCTTTTTAATTGTGCGTTTGTTTGTTTGTTTGTTTTTTTTTCGGAAATCAATTACTTTGAGACAGAAGAAGTATATTGTAAAGTTTAATATCAAACACTAATCCTCAAAACGAGACATTATGTAAATTTTTTATTTATTCTTAATTTCTTATTTTGAAGGAGGGCGGCGGGGTTCAATAATTTTCGTTTCCTGGTTTAATTTTGTTGAGCACTCTTGAGATTCTTGACTTGCACTTCATTTCAAGATTTCAGAAGAAAATGCCAGATTGATCATGTGTAATTCATGAGATGTGCACGTGAAACAGATTTTGGACCCAAAGTGCATGTGCCACTTAACACTTCGGGACAGGATCCACCTATCCAAAACGTCTATTTAGCATAGGGACAATACATGCAGCATAAGTTACTCAATTTTCAGTAATACTAATAGAAATGTAATTAACCTAAACAATTAAGATGGTCTAGTGGTCTACTGATTTCCTCAAAAAATATATCTGGTTCGAAATATGATCAAATGTTCGTCCTCTACGAATAACGTGAACTAAATAAAACTTCATAAAGAGTTTTTCTAACTTGTGCTCCAGGGGCAGGAGCACATGTTAAAGAGGGTCTCACAACCTGAGTGTCACCCTGTGAATGGCTAGCAACCATTGATTGGTCCCCATTATCCTCCAGCAGCAGGCCCAACAACCATTTACAGGTCATTCAGGTGATACCCAAACTATGAGACTCTCTTTAACATGTGACCTAAAACACAAGTTAGAAAAGTCCATAATAAAATAACCCATACTATACACTCATGGACAATTAGTTATTATAAAGGTTATATAACAAGTTTCTACCAAAGTCTATGCCATACCATACGTGCATTATAATTAAATAATCATTTTCAATAACTATAATGGGCTCATTTTAGTCCAAACTATCATAATGAAACCAATACCAAACAACATAGTCTCCTCTTAGGTTGATCATGGACGTATTCAATTCATGTCACAAGAACTTTGTTTTTTAATAGGATCGGCTAAAAGAGTTAAGATCACATGAGAAGAAGAATTAAACGAAAAATGTGAGAAAAAATCACAGCAGCACGTTTCAGATGCAATTATAAAAGTAGATGCATTTTCTCTAAAAATTATCATTTTTATTTAAAATGTGTGGTTTATAATCTTTCTCATTCTTCTCATTTTATTTTTTCTCTCACCGAATCCCTATCGTTAGTTAAAATCCCACTTCACTTAGTTTTATGAGATCCTACACTCATTCCATTAGTTATTTCAAAGAGTTTATGTACCACTTGATGTAAAATAACATAATTTATAACTCACATGTTAGTTTTTTCTATAGTATTTAAAATGGATGATTCTTCATATATTGTGATGCTCCATAGAGCGTTATTGCTAGGGGTGGTGGTGGGGTATCTACTTTGCTTCAAGCTTAATACAAACCTGGCCTATCAAGAATTTGCTTGAATCCCTATCTTCTATTGAGTGATCACAAGTGGAAAGAGATATATATGGATTCAAAATGATTTTGTTTCCATGTTCTTTTTGGATATATTGACTCTTTATGTGTGAACATGGTTCATACAAAGTTGAAAACAAAGAATGTGCTAGAGGGAAAGAATATGTATAGATTCTGATATGATTTGATGTATCAACTATATAAACCCTACTTGATCTTATTATATCTTATATTTCAAGCATATTCAATTGAAATATCAACTTGTTCTGTATGTAATTCTATATGTAGCAATGATATACATGCTCATTAGAAATTTTAAGTGCTTCTTGCTCATATTAGATTTTATTTTTGTGTGCTTTAAGAGATGCGGTTCTGCATAGATAGGTAAGCCGCCCATCTCGCGCGACATTCTCTCATATTCTCGAGTTATTCATCATTTGTAACATCTGACCACACTTATATAGAAGCTAAGAAGGTTTGATCACTAACATAGCTTCGACAACTTTAAAAATAATTGAAACCAAATGACTTATGTCTCGATGGTACCTATGTTATGATATAAGTTTCTCAACAAAATGGTTGCAGGCTCCAGTTCGTTCTGCTCAAGACATATCAGATAAATTTATGATATATATATATATATATATATATATATATATATATATATATATATATATATATATATATATATATATATATATATATATATATATATATATATATATATATATATTATGAAATAGTTAATTGTCGCTAAAAAACAAAGAAACAAAACCGAACTTTGACACTACATGTATTTAAAACATGGCAATGTTTTCTTGTTTGTGGATATAATCAAACAATAACGTTAAAAACATTATTGAGACACATACATACATGTTTAAATCATTTTAGAAGTATATAAATTTTTGGGAATCATATTCTATACGTAGGGTCAAGGATTAGATTGTGTATATGATGATGGATCCTGAAATATTGGCATCTTGTGTTGCGCATGCCATTCTAGAAGTTAGATCAAATGAGAAAACGATTCATCATTCATTCCACTCAATTAAAATGCCAAAATATATAAAATAAAATGAACTGATATGATATATTCAGAGGTTATCGTTTTTCTTAGTTTTTTTAACCTCACTAATCAGAACTCAAGGGGCAAAGATGATTAGTATAGTTCTAAATTCTAATAGGGGGCAAAGATAAGTATAGTGACTCATTTGAAATAAATAAGTCGCTTATGAGATAAGCTAAAACGAAAACCTAGCTAGTATTTTTTAACCACAATTGTGTAACAGAAAGAGCGTTCTCCGACGGTTACTAAAACCAAGTTACCATGTAATAGAAAGAGCGTTTCGAGGGTTACTAAACCACTTGATCAAGTTACAAAAAGATTTTTTTTACCCCAACTAGATGCCTCTTGGATCCGAAGGTATACTTATTCTTAAAACGCCATAGGATCCAAATGGAAGTTTGAACATCTAACGTAAACAGCACTTGCTAGTTGCTATATTTCACAAATATCGTTAAGTGATCATTGTCGGCTTTGAACAATAGATACTAACAAACAAACAAGTCATCGATGAAAGCAAACTTGAACTCATGATCAATGGTTTGGCTCATCATCTTGTTCTTAGGTAACGCTTTCCTTTAGAGGTTCAAACTACAATAATGTAACAATTGACGATAGGTTATATCAAAAATATCTTTAAGTCCTTGTTTCAAAAGCCACTTGTCATCTCACTTTAAAATTGGCAACAATATTTTATTTTGTATTTAATAGTTTTTTTTTTTCCTTTCTTTCCAAGAATGTTTGATAAAATACAATATTCATACTCGAGTAGGATCTACTTTTGGTTAGGCCAATCTCCAAGTTCACACAATTCCCCCATCCACCAAGAAGTATGACCCACCTTAGATTTTGGATGATGACGAATTCTTTGTTGATTAAGGATTGATTAAGTTAATCATTGCTCTACTAAAGACTACAAGAAAGGATAAATGATAAATCTTTACTTTCTTATATATATCATAACCATCTTTGAGGGTGTGCAAGTAGAGCAACTGTTCAAGGTCTCAAAAATTTAAAAGCTTTAAAATTTGTCCCGTTAACAATTATATGTATATGTACAAATATTTTTCACGAAAAAAAAAAAATATTTAGATGAAAAAATATCTTAAATGTGTAAGTTGTAACATGTTGAACGTTTAAATAACTAATTGCATTATATCTTATAAACAGTGACACTTTATATATAACATTCCTTCTTGAAATGTTTCATTATGTTATTTCGTCAATGTCCATAAAAAATTAAAAGACGGCCCTAATAAGTATAAGTGAATAAAAAGTGACTTATATGCTAAAAAATCTAGTGGAGTAACATTTTTTCTACTCAAGTGTAATCAATATGTGATGTACGTGTGTGGTATATCGTATTTTCACTTATGATACATGTTAAACATAGGCATTGTACCAGATGAGAATTACTCATTAGAGTCAACTACCTAATATAACATAAGTTTCATTAGTGTGTGCTATCTTAAGAATAGTTGTTCATACCCGCATTTCTAAACATAGCAACCACAAATTTTCGGTGTCACCGACTATCGGCTTAATAACTCAACCATCAAAATACAATACGTACATTAAAACATCACAACAGATTGAAAGTTTGCACGCATCAACAACCATAAACTTACTGTAAATCACTCTCATTTTCGTTTAAGAAAATTGCCAAGCTAGTGTCGTCTATAGAATAAATATGTATTGAATTGCACTATCAAAACTTATCATACTCTATTAACATAAACGAATTTACACTTATATAGCAAAAAAAAAAATTATCATTCTGTGCAATTACTGACACCTATGCCATAAGTATATTGATGCATGAATATCTTAGAATGGCTGAATGGACTGAAATATGAATTACTAGTATCTTGTAAAAAAAATAAAATAAATAATAATAATAATAATAATAATAATAATAATAATAATAATAATAATAATAATAATAATAATAATAATAATAAACGCGACGTATAAATGATTATATATATATATATAAGTAAGTGAATATTTGTCTTTCTCAATGATTTGTTGTTTTCAAGACATGTTATGATTAAGTTGTGCACTCATGGAGCAGCCAAAACCGTTTTGGCTTCTAATTTTCCAAAAGCCATTATTGAAATTTTGAAACACGTAGAAAGGTTAAAAAAAACCTTTATTGGTACATAAAATGTTGTAGTCAAGTATGTTCTAAAACCCGATATTATTTAGTGATGTTACTAAGCCTCGTCTCTCTTAAGCTTTCGGTTACATTTCTTAAGCTTTAAAGTAGTCGTTAGCCGATTCATGCTTTATAGTCAATCTATGACGTTTTCGCCGACCATCGACTCACTTTCTTCATCTTTTGAACCGTATTTACAACTCTATATCTGTCTGGTCTTTTTAAAGAAAGTCACATTTTGTTTAAATCGACGACGTCATTCTTAACTGTAATATTCTCAAAACAAAATGTGGTCTATCACATGAATACGGTGTTTTCACCTTTTTCAACGTTAAAAAGGTAACTAAGACAAGAAAGTGGGTTGAAAATACAAACCTCGTGTATTTGGAGGTCAAAAGATCAGAAATCATAATTATCTAAAAATGACAAAAAGTAATTACGATAAAATAAAAGAGTCTCGGGTCTCACTTTAACTATATTATTTATCATTTTTTCTTAAACCAAAGACAAAAAAAAAATAATAATAAAAATTATAAATCTTATTTACATTGTTCATCTTAGAAGAATAGCTTTTTCTACTCAAAAGCGCATAAAACTAAAAACTATGTGAGAAATCATATAGCAACATTAATTTTATTAAAAAGAATTTTACTTAATAATGTGTATAAATGATCACTTACTAAAGAAAGAGTTAGGTGAAGTAAGGGGGTGTTTCTTTTTTTCTAAATGGGGAGGGAAGGGATATAATAATATTTCTTTTGTGTTTGGGCCCACATATTTCCCTTATATCATCTATATCCACAAAGCAATAAAATGCACATCCTCCCCATATAGAGGCTAAATTAGACGTGGGACTCATATGTATCCTCCCCATTTAGAAAAAAGAAACACCCCCTAAGTGAGAGATCAAGTTGTCCAAATGCCCCGGACACGTAAAGTTTTATCTAAACATTATGTTAAATAAAATAGGAAAAAAAATAAATAGAAATAAAAATAATAATAATAGAAAAACTAAAATTTTGAATGTGTGATTGTGATTACACATTTTTAAAGGAAAAAACTCAATTTCATTAGTTGAGCAATTAAGATTATATAGTGATAAGCACGTTACTTTGTTCTCAAATGTAACACGCTACACAAGACCATCAAAAATGCAGTCAGTTGACGTTAAAATTGAAAACCGTCAATATAGAAAGGCCAAAACGACTCTAATCAAAGGAAAAACTAGCTAAGTAGTGTGATGCTTTCTCAACTTAGATGAGAGTATAACAAAGTCAAGTAAAGCTTAAGTGAAATTAGTAATAAAGTATTCTAAGTATAGTACTATAGTTCATAATGTCACTTTGTCAACGTTTCATAAATTAATTTACAGCTAATGCCTTAAAAAAAGGTTAAAGACTGCGCATAATAAGGGTTATTTTCCTAGCAACATCTATAAACATATAAGATTGAGTCCTACAATTTAATGCGGAGGCGTCAAGATTGCATAGAGTACAAGTTACCTAATGCTCGGAATTAAATGCAAAAAATAGTGTTTCATTATGCGGAGGCTTCATGCGTAAGTACCTTGATTTAATGTTCATGCTTAAGTGGTAAGTACATATGAGCTATATTTAGTGTTTCGAAAGTAAATGATTGAAACCATACAAAGCGTTGCTAGCCTTTATTTTCATTTAATCATTTGATCCTTTCATTTGATTATATCTTATATTTCAAGCATATTCAATTGAAATATCAACTTGTTCTGTATGTAATTCTATATGTAGCAATGATATACATGCTCATTAGAAATTTTAAGTGCTTCTTGCTCATACTAGATTTTATTTTTGTGTGCTTTAAGAGATGCGGTTCTGCATAGATAGGTAAGCCGCCCATCTCGCGCGACATTCTCTCATATTCTCGAGTTATTCATCATTTGTAACATCCGACCACACTTATATAGAAGCTAAGAAGGTTTGATCACTAACATAGCTTCGACAACTTTACAAATAACTGGAACCAAATGACTTATGTCTCGAAGGCACCTATGTTATGAGATAAGTTTCTCAACTAAATGGTTGCATGCTCCACTTAAGATATATCAGATAAATTTATGATATATATATATTATGAAATAGTTAATTGCCGCTAAAAAAACAAAGAAACAAAACCGAACTTTGACACTACATGTATTTGAAACATGGCAATGTTTTCTGGTTTGCGGATATAATCAAACAATAACGTTAAAAACATTATTGAGACACATACATACATGTTTAAATCATTTTAGAAGTATACAAATATTTGGGAATCATATTCTATACGTAGGGTCAAGGATTAGATTGTATATGATAATTGATCCTGAAATATTGGCATCTTGTGTTGCGCATGCCATTCTAGAAGTTAGATCAAATGAGAAAACGATTCATCATTCATTCCACTCAATTAAAATGCCAAAATATATAAAATAAAATGAACTGATATGATATATTCAGAGGTTATCGTTTTTCTTAGTTTTTTTAACCTCACTAATCAGAACTCACATAAGGGGCAAAGATGATTAGTATAGTTCTAAATTCTAATAGGGGGCAAAGATAAGTATAGTGACTCATTTGAAATAAATAAGTCGCTTATGAGATAAGCTAAAACGAAAACCTATCTAGTATTTTTTAACCACAATTGTGTAACAGAAAGAGCGTTCTCCGACGGTTACTAAAACCAAGTTACCATGTAATAGAAAGAGCGTTTTGAGGGTTACTAAACTACTTGATCAAGTTACAAAAAGAATTTTTTTACCACAACCAGATATCCAATTATAAGAGAAGAGCTTTATAGCGTTTAAAATGAACTACTTTTCTTGCCTCTTGGATCCGAAGGTATACTTATTCTTAAAACGCCATAGGATCCAAATGGAAGTTTGAACATCTACCGTAAACAGCACTTCCTAGTTGCTATATTTCACAAATATCGTTAAGTGATCATTGTTGTCTTTGAACAATATATACTACTCCCTCCGTCCCAAAATAAGTGTCCAGTTTGACTTTTCAGAGTCAAACTGGTTCAACTTTGACCATATCTATTTTTGCGGGTGTTTCATAATACTTGATGAAAAATATATGAACGGATTGGATTTTAAGTGTATTTTTCATTGGTATAATTTTTCATCAAGTATTACATAACACAAAAAAAATATTTAATGTCAAAGTTGAACCAGTTTGGCTCTGAAAAGTCAAACTGGACACTTATTTTGGGACGGAGGGAGTAACAAACAAACAAGTCATCGATGAAAGCAAACTTGAACTCATGATCAATGGTTTAGCTCATCATCTTGTACTTAGGATGAAGGGAGTGATAACGCCGAACCGGCGTTATCGTCTACATGGCATGTTTACAATGGCGTTACAGCGTTAGTTCCATTTCCATTCGTCAAGCGTTGGGCTGGCGTTGGTAAGGATGTTAACATGATAACGTGCGTTACAACGGCTACATCACTTTTCGAAATAAACAAACAAACCCCTCCCTTATAACGGCTAGTTTAAAAAAAAATTAAAAAAAAAATACATATGTCCATTTGTATGTAACGGTAATATTAATGGAAAAAAGAAATCGAACATTATAAATTGACAACAACAAGTCTTATTCTCACAAGCAAAAAAAAATAAAAAAAAATAAAAAACTCATACATTCATATTCTCACAACATCAAAACCATGTCGGGAGGACGAGACGATTCAAGTTTTTTAAATTTGATGGGTATCGTAAATGCTAAAGCTAACCCGAACGGCGGGTCTTCTACACCCCCAACTCCTAGCCCATTTGGTAACTTGTCATTCGAACAACAACAACAATTGTTATATTTGTGGCAACAAAATAACGCGGAGCAATCCACACCCCCAACACCACAAACACAATCCTCACAAGCGGCTAGTGTCGAAGTGGAACCCGAAGCTACGTCTCCACGGAAAACCAAACGTGGAGGTAAACGTGCGGCAAAAAAAGGCAAGAGACAACTACTCGACGAGATGGTTGATTTTGAAAAAAATCCCGACGTGAGCGAGACAACGTTACGTTGGACTCCGGAAGAGGAAGTTTTACTTGCCGTGTGTTGGGTGGCCGTGTCCGAGGATAGCAATGTTGGAGTTTCGCAAAAGGGCATCACTTTTTGGTATAAGGTTATGCACGAGTTCAACAAGCAAAATTTTCAAGTTCGTAACAAAGATATGATATCAAGCAAGTGGCATACGTTGAATGCAAATTGCCAAAAGTTTCTAGCGTGTTACAAACGTGCCGTACGCACGAGAAAGAGTGGTGAAAATGAAGTGGATGATATGAAGAACGCTAGACAAATGTATCGTGACGAGTATAAAGGTGTGGCGTTTAGTCAAGAGGACCCGTGGTACATTTTGAAGAAGTGTCCAAAATGGGACGCGCCGGCACCGATTGACTTAACCGGAGACGTTCCCGGTCAAACCAACCAAGAGCTATTTGGTGATGATGCACGTCCACGTCCTCCCGGGAAACTAAGGTCGTCCAAAAAACAAAAGTCCGATACATCAACTAGCACCGGTGGAAGTGCTTCAAGCAACTTGGAATCTATGACTACCGAGCTTCGTCTTAGACGGGAAGCGGCCCAAATGGCGTACGAAGCGGCTAGGATGAAAGACGAGACGGCTACGCGTATGGAGGAATTTAGATTTCTCGGTATGAAAATGAGTGACGTTGATCCGGATGAGGCGTATTTCATCAAACAAGAAAAACAAAGAATCAAAGAGAAATATAAATTGCAACGTCCGCCAACCAATTCAAATGATAGCGACTAGTTTATTATGTATTTTCGTATGTTTTATTTCGTAATTTCTATTATGTATTTTTTTTTATTGTAATGTTTTTATTTTCTATCGTAATGTTTTAGTTTTATTAATAAAATGTTTGAATTTTAATTAATGAAATTGTTGAGGGTGAAATTTGAAATTTGTAAAGAGTGGTGTTATTTGGTGTTATGATTTCCTGGTGTATTTTTGGTGTTATGTTATTTGATGATGAGATGATGTGGCGCTGACGTGACATTGATGTTGGTGTTATTTGGTGTTATGACTCCCCATACTCTTAGGTAACGCTTTCCCTTTAGAGGTTCAAACTACAATAATGTAACAATTGACGATAGGTTATATCAAAAATATCTTAAGTCCTTGTTTCAAAAGCCACTTGTCATCTCACTTTAAAATTGGCAACAATATTTTATTTTGTATTTAATAGTTTTTTTTTTTCCTTTCTTTCCAAGAATGTTTGATAAAATACAATATTCATACTCGAGTAGGATCTACTTTTGGTTAGGCCAATCTCCAAGTTCACACAATTCCTCATCCACCAAGAAGTATGACCCACCTGAGATTTTGGATGATGACGAATTCTTTGTTGATTAAGGATTGATTAAGTTAATCATTGCTCTACTAAAGACTACAAGAAAGGATAAATGATAAATCTTTACTTTCTTATATATATCATAACCATCTTTGAGGGTGTGCAAGTAGAGCAACTGTTCAAGGTCTCAAAAATTTAAAGGCTTTAAAATTTGTCCCGTTAACAATTATATATATATGTACAAATACTTTTCACGAAAAAAAAAATATTTAGATGAAAAAATATCTTAAATGTGTAAGTTGTAACATGTTGAACGTTTAAATAACTAATTGCATTATATCTTATAAACAGTGACACTTTATATATAACATTCCTTCTTGAAATGTTTCATTATGTTATTTCGTCAATGTCCATCAAAAATTAAAAGACGGCCCTAATAAGTATAAGTGAATAAAAAGTGACTTATATGCTAAAAAATCTAGTGGAGTAACATTTTTTCTACTCAAGTGTAATCAATATGTGATGTACGTGTGTGGTATATCGTATTTTCACTTATGATACATGTTAAACATAGGCATTGTACCAGATGAGAATTAGTGAATTACTCATTAGAGTCAACTACCTAATATAACATAAGTTTCATTAGTGTGTGCTATCTTAAGAATAGTTGTTCATACCCGCATTTCTAAACATAGCAACCACAAATTTTCGGTGTCACCGACTATCGGCTTAATAACTCAACCATCAAAATACAATACGTACATTAAAACATCACAACAGATTGAAAGTTTGCACGCATCAACAACCATAAACTTACTGTAAATCACTCTCATTTTCGTTTAAGAAAATTGCCAAGCTAGTGTCGTCTATAGAATAAATATGTATTGTATTGCACTATCAAAACTTATCATACTCTATTAACATAAACGAATTTACACTTAAGTATTTTAAGTATCTTGTTAAGTAGTGGATGCCATGGTTTGTAATTGTTTGTTGGTCTTGATATAAATTTGCCTTAAAAAAAAAAAAAAAAAAAAAAAAAAAAAAAAAAAAAAAAAAATTCTAATCTATTTGGAACATAACAATGACTAAATTAGATGAAAAAAAAAATGCCCTATGAAAATAAATAAAGAAATGTAAAAAATGCT
>LBNU01036011.1:61955-75337 GCA_014162995.1 Artemisia annua | reverse complement strand
TACCACCTGAAATAATTCGTCCTTCTATATTAATAGTTCCCATCCTTAAAACCTGCAGCCTTGTGCCATTGCAAAGACCAGCCCTTTGGTCAATGTTTCGCAAACATATGAGAGGGGCACCTACCTTCAATACCAACTTGTGATGTGGTATTCCTGACATATGGATACTATTCAGAAATTCGGTAGTATACAAAGACTCATCGCTGACCGTATCAGAACTATAGTAAATGCGTTCCTCTCCATCAAGCATAGACAACATATGCTCGTTAACCTTATCAACTTCGTCATGCATAGGCGCAAGTATAGCTCTTTCTTGAAAATACTGTGGGTTCCATAAATTAGGCAGTATTTGTTATTATTAGAATTATCTTGTATTAAATAATAATAATAATAATAATAATAATAATAATAATAATAATAATAATAATAATAATTGCGGCGTATAAATGATTATATATAAGTATGTGAACATTTGTCATGCTAAATGATTTGTTGTTTTCAGACATGTTATGATTAAGTTGTGCACTCATGGAGCAGCCAAAACCGTTTTGGCTTCTGATTTTTCAAAAGCCATTATTGAAATTTTGAAACACGTACAAAGGTTAAAAAAAACCTTTATTGTTACATAAAATGTTGTTGTCAAGTATGTTCTAAAACCCGATGTTATTTAGTGATGTTACTAAGCCTCGTCTCTCTTAAGCTTTCGGTTACATTTCTTAAGCATTAACGAACGCATTAAAGTAGTCGTTAGCCGATTCATGCTTTATAGTCAATCTATGACGTTTTCACCGACCATCGACTCACTTTCTTCATCTTTTGAACCGTATTTGCAACTCTATATCTGTCTGCTCTTTTTAAAGAAAGTCACATTTTGTTTAAATCGACGACGTCATTCTTAACTGTAATATTCTCAAAACAAAATGTGGTCTATCACATGAATACGGTGTTTTCACCTTTTTTCACGTTAAAAAGGTAACTAAGACAAGAAAATGGGTCGGAAATACAAACCTCGTGTATTAGTAAGTCAAAAGGTCATAATCCATGATTATCTAAACAAGTTATTACGGTAAAATAAAGAGTCCCAGATCTCACTTTAACTATATTATTGTCAATTTTTCTTAAAATAGGACTATGTAAAGCGCATACTAAAAACTGTGAGAAATGATATAGCATAAATTTATAAAAAATATTTTTACATAATAATGTGTCAGTTAGAATCAAATGAGAAAACTATTTTATATGAGAATGTTGAGAAGTAATCACAACCACATATTTTATACCCACCTACAAAAAAGGATATATCTTCCTTCAATTTCCCTTCAATTTAAAATGTCTGGCTAAAATTATTTTTCACCCTTCTTATTTTAAGTATTCTTCTCACTGAATCTCTTCCTAATAATATGTAACAAAATGATCATTTACAAATATAAGAGTTAGCGAAGTAAGTGAGAGATCAAGTTGTCCAAATGTTTTAACACATAAAGTTTTTATTTGAACATCATGTGATTGCAACAAACCTCAAACTACGTGCTAAGGTCGTCAATGTGTGATTGAGCTAACACCCTTCTTAAAAATAAAATAAAATAATAATTTAAAAAAAAAAAAAAAACAAAAAAAAACAAAAACAAAAAAAAAAACAAAACAAACTCTATTACATTAGTTGAGCAATTGTGATTATATAGTGATAAGCACGTTACTTTGTTCTCAAATGTCACACGCTACACAAGACCATCAAAAATGTAGTCGGTTGACGTTAAAACTGAAAACCGTCAATATAGAAAGGCCAAAACGACTCTAATAAAAGGAAGTGTGATGATTTCTCAACTTAGATGAGAGTATGACAAAGTCAAGTAAGCTTGAGTGAAATTAGTAATAAAGTATTCTAAGTATAGTACTAATTTACAGCTATAACATGCCTTAAAAAAAGGTTAAAGACTGCGCATAATAAGGGTTATTTTCCTCGCAACATTATTTA
Source organism: Artemisia annua (assembly GCA_014162995.1). Taxonomy (NCBI): domain Eukaryota; kingdom Viridiplantae; phylum Streptophyta; class Magnoliopsida; order Asterales; family Asteraceae; genus Artemisia; species Artemisia annua. The sequence continues at coordinate 73,362 of LBNU01036011.1, read as the reverse complement.
TCATATTATAGTACTTAAACAGAATACCATAAATTAATAATTCAATATTGATGTAGATCCATGGTATGTCCACATTAACTTGTCATTAAAAATAAACCAAGTTTAGGTGAAGCTTCCCATTTTCGTTTATTGTTAGTTTTAAACTCAAGACACTATCATATTACATGTGATGTGCCATGACAATTTTTTTTTAATCCTGTACTAGATTCAAAAAGTTCAATTTTTGTGTCATTATTTATTTCAAACATTATTAGTTTAAACATAAAGTGAACATATCATATTCACATAATCACACCATCATTTTCACTTTTTCACAACAAATAATCCATGCAAAAGTACTTCATAATACTTGACAATAAAAATAACATTCATAAACATAATACTACTAAATTTCATTAATACTGGATTAGGGTAAATGACAAATAAAACATCACCCTAAATTCAAGGACTTATAACATGGGATTTCAAAATTCTCCCAAAAGTCCAAAAATACCAAAATAAAAAAAAAAGAAAAAGAAAATAAGAAAATACAAAATTTACCAAACTACCCCTAACAGAAGTGGTGAGCCCTGTAATTTTACAAAAACTTAATTACAGTTTAGCCCCCAAACTTCTACTAAATTACAAATATGCCCTTAAACTTTAACAACTTTAACTATATTGACCCCCAGTCAATCTCGTACGATGGATACTTTTCTAAGGAGAAATTCTCGGACCAAACATTATCCTCGTCCGTTGTAAACTCCGGAAACGTTAAATCTGATGACGGCGATGAGTTCCCTGATTCACTTTCAGTTTTCACTGGCTCAGGTGGCGGCGCCGCCTTTACAGCCGCCGCCGCCTTTCGGCCGCCGCTTTTTTTGGCGCCGTCAACTGGCCTCCCCTCAGCTAGGCATTGACATATGGCTTGTAACTTGGCAACGACTGAAGAATGTAGTGGTTTGAAGTCATTGCCGGTATGACGGAGTTGAGGGAAGTTGAGGCGAGCGTAGTCGCCTCGGAGTTTGTAAGCCGCTTTGTCGTAAGCCAAAGCGGCTTCTTCTGCCGAGTCGAACGTGCCTAACCAGAGGCGCGTTCGGCTCTTGGGTAAACGGATCTCCGCGACCCATTTACCCCAGTGGCGTTGTCTCACGCCACGGTATAGTTTCACGGGCTTTGGGGGTGACCCGTTTCCCAAGCAGTTTGGTGCTTGGGAAACGGGCATTGGGTCTGGGGTAAAATTCAAGTTAGTTTGGGTCCATTGGGTTTGTGGGTAAAAATCAAAATCCATTTGGGTTTGGGTATGGGCTTGGGTTTGGAATTGGGTCGGGTCGGGTAAACTTGACCCGAATTGATATTCGGGTTGGGTTTGTGGGATGTAGTAATCAGGGTAAAAATTGGGTTGTTGAAAGTTAGTTGTTGGGGTAGGGGGTAAAAAAGATGAAGAAGTGGATGGGGTAGAAAATGGGAGGGTATTTTGGTAATTTGGTGATTCAATGTTATAAGAAGTACTTTTGATAAAAGGTTCAAGTGCTTCCATTAATTCACCACCAGCTGAAGATGAAGTTTGTTGAAACTCCATATTGTTGTTCCAAAAATTCATAGCAGCTGAAGCCATTAATAAACTATATTTTTTTTTTTTATAAATTTTAATCACAAAAATATTTATAAAAAATTAAAAGTAAGAAAAAAAATAAGATAAAATTATGATTTCCCTTGTAAAAAAGACTAGGAAAATCAAGTTAAGGGTTTTTTTTTCCAAATATTAAAAAAAACCCTTTTTTCAAAGAAAAAAAATAAAATAAATCAACCTTTAGGGAACAAAAATAACCCTTTATAAAGGTGATTTGTAAAACAGAAAAAAAGAAATAGAACCCAATTCAAAAAAGATGGATCTCTATTCTGAAAACACCTGACTCTTTTTTTAACAAAAAAAATAAAAATTAAATAAAGTTTGCTTTTTTGTTCATGAAATATCGTTATAAGCCCATAAAAACAAACCAAAATTAATTGCAAATATTTTTTGTACCTAAAAGACCAGATGATTACAGAAAGGGAGACTCAGAAGCGGGGAATATTAGAGGGGGGGAATTACTATAAATATAATAAAAATTCAGCAGAAAAATACTTTTTATAAAAAAATACCTTTTTTTTTTGTATGTGATGAAAGAAGAAAACTAAGCACTCAAAGAACCTCACTTTTGTTTTTTGAGTTACAAAGTGAGGAAGTGGTTTGCTTTTATAGTGGGAAATAGGTGGGTGAAGCTAACTAAAAGTGTTGAACTATGGTTAAGTTAATGTGTTTTGTTTTTAATTTTGGAAATATATGTGATCTAGCAGGTTACAGGTAAATCTAGTGGGTTGTTTCAGGTAAAAACGCGTCTAGGGAATCGACAAGTGCCGGTTAAAATGGGACATGTGTCGGTTAAAGTCTTGTAAGATGGGTCTTGCTTCTAAGTTATGGGTTTGACTAGAAACCTTGTTCACACCTGGTTTTGCTAAAATTAGAAATTTTGGAGCTTTGTGAAAATGAATTTTACATGGTAGAAAACGCGTTAAAGTGGTTGGGTAAAATATTTAGGCTATTTTTAGAAAATATATATTTTTTTTTTAACGGCGAGTTAATAGTTATTAATTCGAGCCCACAGTGACATCCAATTGGGCAGTATGCAAGCATCGAACCTTTCTCCTTAGAGGATAAACCCCACTCCTGCTTCTATTTTTTCGGGCCCCTGAAGGTCCATGGTGAGATCCGAACCTGAGACCTCTCCAAGGATACCTCCCCAAAGGTTACCCTTGATAGCCAACTAAGCTAGCCCAGTTGGTTTATTTTTAGAAAATACTTATAAGTTGCTTTATTTCTTTTCGAAATGCTTTTTTTACTACTACCTTTTTTTTTTGAAAGAGAAATATTATCATCATAAAGAACAAATAAAAAGACAAGTACTTGTGGATTTTTTTTATTCTAAAACTTTTTTTAAAAATTACAAAAAAATTATGCAAGATCGGGTATGTTGATGTCTAAAAAAGTTAAGAAGGAAGTCATGAATGCTTTTTTCGAAAAAATTATGAAAAATACGTTGATGCACTAAATCGCTTTTTGTGCATCAAAATTCGTTTTGTACTTTAACTTCTTTTGACTTTTTCAATCAAAATAACATCGCTCATCAAACTAAAACAAGTTAAAGTTTTTGTGCATCAAATTTTTTTTGCGCATCAATTTTTTTTTTGCGCATTAAAAAACGTATAAAAACTTAAAATTAGAAAAACTTTTCTTACAAATTTTTATGCATCAACATATCCGATCTTGTGGATTTTTTTTACAAATTTGAAGCGGTTATAATATTCTCCCACAAAATTCTTTTTTTCTTACTTAAAATAGAAAGTAGACAATTATGTTGAGACATCCCAAAAAGGAAATATGGAATATAATTTTGAGACGTAGGGAGTAATCAACTTTTCTAAATGAAAATGATTATTATAAATCCTGAGCGTTTAGAGACAAGTTTCAAATTTACAATTTATTCGCTTCATTGTAGAATTGGGAATGGATCTAGTAAGAAGAAAAAATAAAATGAGAAGAGTGAGAAAAGTTTCCAACCACACAATTCAAATAAGAGGGAGAAATTTAAGGGGAGATGCATCTATTTTTGTAGGTGCATCTCAAATGTGTGGTTGTGGTTTCTTCTCATCCTTCTCATTTTAGTTTTTCTTCTCATTTGATCCTAACTCTTGTAGAATTAAATAAGTTCAAAGACCGAAGTTGTAAATAAAATGATACATTCAATTAACATTAGTTAGATTTTAGATGCCTATTCTCTCCATGTGGAGCATAGAAATGTATGATTGTTTACGAAATAGGTCAATTGTTCGATCTCATCCCTTTTTCACTCACCGGCTCGCAAGAAATGGATAAACCTTACATAGAGAGGGTCATATTGGCTCAAAAATAGACTCCAGGTTAAGGTTGCCCATTAAACCATGCAATCTTGTGAAATATGATTTATATTGACTCTAATTGAGTAATAAATTCACCGTTAAGACTATCAAAAAGCTGACATTACCATATTACTATATGCATAGGCTTTTAGTCAAACCGTGCAACCGTTGATGTATTATAGGCTTTTACGTCATTATGACCGAAAGGTAAAGTCGTCAAGTAAACAAGTTTTGTAGCGTGTCAAATTATATTATTTAAATTCAAAAATCGGTTAGGTGGTGAAAAGCATAAAGTTCAACCTTTAAGGATTAAATGATGACGATTCTTAATCAGTTCGTCTATAAATCTCTATAACTGCTTACTTTTTATAAGATTTAATTATAGAAACATATGCATAAAGAAATAAAAAATTTGTGATGTTTATCACATATACGTCATTGAAGTTTTTACAAAATGTTGATAACCGGAAATGCAACGTAATTTCTGCAAGAGTGTTTATTTATGTGATGCGACCATTGTGTCTTATACTTAACTTTAGTTTTAAACACATAGAAATTAAAATTAAGCCTTCATTGTATAACATAAGATCTAACCACCAAGCAGTCTCTCTCGAGATTAACACATTTTCAAAATTAATTTTAAAAATATTGATGAAGGATGGATTATCCACACAACTGAACCACCGAATAGAAAAATATCTTCCAAATTTATGAAATGAAATTTGAATCATTGCGGACCTCTTTGTTTTTTTAATTAATAAGATTGAATACATGTATGCTGCTTAAGAAGAACTTCTCTTGGAAAAGATGGGTGTTGAATCCTTGTAACCGATGGATCCATGATTTTCTTATTGGTGTTTTAGAGAAACTTCTTATTTATGTTAGGCTTCATCTTGTAGCCGTCGCGTTTCTCAGTTTTTGTTCTCTCGTTGGCTCATTGCCTAGTAAAATCTTTGCCTTTTAAAAAAAAGAATATAAAAGATAAAAGAAAATAATGTTAAAAATGGTCTAGTTAAGTAATAAACCACCATTAGACGATTTATCGGTAATGTGTTTAACCTTCTCACAAGAGTTTTAGGATGCGAACATCACTTTTTATACATTTGGAGATGGTCGAAAAAGAGAGGGAAGCAACAACAGGGATACATCGATGATCGTATGTGCATTTGAGTAAAATACTCGGCCACTTTGGATAATTTGAACAAAAAAATACATTCATTTACCGGGACTAGTTAAATAATGATCAAGTTTTTTAAAAGAAAATGATTACCCTGAGCGTTTGGACACAATTTTCAAATTTACAATTCATTTGCTTTATTTTAGATTTAAATTAGTTTGAATCCCCAAGTAGTTAATAAAAGGATGTACAAAATCAACATTAGTTAGGTTTTGGACGCCTATTCCCTCAAGCTTGCACTCGAATGTCCATGTGGAGCAGAGAAATGGAAGACTTTTTACAAAATAAGTCAACGGTTTGATCTCACCCCTTTTTCACTCACTAATTCGCAAGAAATGACTAAACCTTACATGAGATTATGTTTGCTAGAAAGGGTCATATCGGGTCTAAAATAGACCTCAGGTTAAGGTTGCCAGTCAAACAAGGCAATCTTGTGACAAATGATGTTGCCCGTCAAACAAGGCAATCTTGTGATAAGTGATTTATATTGACTTTAGTTGAGCAATAAGTTCACTGTTGACACTGTCAAAAAGATGACATTAACATATTACTATATGCTGGAAAAGTTTACCTTTGGGTCATAATGACGTACAAGGTTAGAGTCGGCAAGTAAACAAGTTTTGTAGCATGTCAAATTATATTACTTAAATATAGAAACTGGTTAGATGGTGCAAAACATAAAGTTCAACATGTGAGCACTAAATGACGAAGATTCTTAATCAGTTCTTCTGTATATATGTATACCTCTATAATTGCGTACTTTATAGAAGATTTAATTATAAAGCATATGCATAAAGAAAAAACAATTTTGTGATGTTTACATATACAAGTTTTACAAAAGGTTGATAATCATAAATGCAACGTAATTTATGAAGAGTGTATGTTTATGCTATATGATGTGACCATAGCGTCTTATGCCTAACTTTAGCTTTTAACACATAGAAGTTAAAATTAAGCCTTCATTGTATAACACAAGATCTAACCATTAAGTAGTTTCACTCGAGATTAACACATTTTCGAAATTAATTGTAAAAATATTGATGAAAGCTACTGCACGTAGATAATTACTGACATGTGAGACTTGGTTAGGTCACATATATCTTAGTTAAAAACTTGTCTTCCATTATAACCTAAATAGAGAAAACCTAGTTCATTTACCTGTTTATTTGTCAATGTGGATCGTAAATGAACTAGCTAAAGTTGCTACGAGTATTTCCGTAAAATACGCATATTTACTTTAGTTGTACTTACATGAAATAATAGTGTTTTTCGTAAAATACGCATATTTACTATAGTCGAACTTACGTGAAATAATTGTTGATTACGAAATTTGAAAAGTACTCATTCTTTTCTTAATAACTTATATATTCTAATAATTTAATATAAATGAGGAGATACTTTCGCTCACTGGTATATATCTAATCTTTATCGCCCTCTAAATTAATTTATTAGATATGCAAAATAGTAAACTACTAACTTTGAAGGTGTAGTATAAATTGTAAGAGTATACGGTGCAATAGCTTGGCACCTTTGCGCTAAGGTTGCGCTACACTAGCACAAATGGCACCATGAAGGTTATGCGATGGCGTACACCATAACCCGGAATATTATCTCATAATACGTGTACTTTTGGAGCACAGTGATATAGGACTTTCGTGAAATATTTCACAAGTTTAATCCTAGCTGCTCTCGGTTTACAAGAAACAACCAAACATCAAAATACAATCTTTAATAAGGAACCACACCTAATCCAAAAATGGTTCTTAGCGCATTCACAATGAAGAGTTTATTAAAAGGTTCATAAAAATTGAAAAGGTAATGGTTTATAAATTGAGTCATCATAGCATGAAAAAGTTTAAAATAACATGAAAATCTTATAGCCTCTTTAAAAAGTATCTATCACTTCAAATGCTCTTAACTTAATATTGCTCATCTGACTAATATTTAGTTAATTAATCACTAAAACATGCTTTAAAGCATATATAAGTTGAATCAAAATATATCATAGTAATTCTTTTTGTATGATAACTAGCATATACGTTGATCTAGAATTCATAATCCGTCACTAGACTTATCATTAAAAACCACTACGTACTCCGTAAGCAAGAAACAACAAAACATCGAAATACAATCCTTAATAAGGAACCGCATCTTATTCAAAAATGGTTTTAGGGCATTCACAATAAAGAATTTATTAAAAGGTAAATAAAATTTGAAATGGTTTATAAATTGAGTCATCATAGTATAAAAAAGTTTAAAATAACATGAAAATGTTATAACCTCTTTAAAAAAAGTCAACCACTTAAAATGCTCTTAACTTAATATTGCTCATCAGACTAACATTTAGTTAACTAATCGCTAAAACATGCTTTAAAGCATAAGTTGTAGGAAAATATATCCTATGATAACTCATTAACTATAGCATATACGTTGATCTAAAATTCATAATCCGTTACTAGACTTATTAAAAACTACTCCGTACTTCGTAAGCAAGAAAAAAACGACAGCGCCTCCAGATCGAGCAACCGGAAAACTGCTGCAATGTGAAGACCACGTGGCAATGAATATTTGTGCAGTCTAGTGGGACCCACTTATATCCTAGGACTACGCAAAGACCACGTGGCTCGTCTCATCATCTGCGAAGCCAGCAATCCCCCTTGTACCATATTACAAATTCCAAGACCATTATTTTATTATCCATTTTTAGTAACGTCATAGATTAATTTAAAAAGATTATGCACAAGGGTTATTTTTATAAAATTACGTTTACCAGCGGCGGAACCAGGAACTAATTTCAGGGGTAGCGAAAAAAGTTAACCATAATTCTTTTAACCGTACATTTAAATAATTTAAAAAACGCAATAATAGAATAAGTTAAACAAATACCTAATAGATCTCAGAACTCTCCTCTTCGGTCTTTCATAGCTAGAAAACGAACCATTACATCTTCATTCGTTACTTCGTCAAATGTCTCTCCTTCGACAGCACATACCATAGCATTGTTCAAATATCCGTCCCCCATTCGATTCCGCAAATCCGTTTTAATAAGCTTCATTTTAGAAAAGCATCTTTCAACAGTTGCGGTTGAAACCGGTAAAACCAATGCAAGCTTCAAAATCCGATAAAATAAAGGAAATGAGAGATTTTTTCCGGTTTCCACCATTACTTGAGCTAGGTGACAAATCCCATCCAAATTCAGAAATCTATCATCTTCCTTTACCGAGTGATAAAAGATTTTAAGCTCACCCAAAATACACCCGCTATCAATATTATCATCAACATTATTATAACCAACATCGTCTTCTTGAAATTTTCTTTTAAAAAAATTGCCAATATGCACTTGTTTTTTCACGTTTCAACTATCAAAAATCAAGTCTGAAGTCCCTAATACAAAAAGATTACAAATTGCACTTAGAATTAACATATGAAATTGAACAAAAACATATGATAAAAAAAACTAGTAAAAGATTGACTATTTTTTCAAGGGTATAATAAACCTAACTACTTAAGCAGTCTAACAAAGTAACAATTTGAACCTAAATGTCTCGAAACTCAATCTTTTCAATCTAATCAGAAATCACAAATTCACAATAACATATAAAATTGAACCAAAATGGCAAAACCCTAATACAGTATTCAATTATTCATAAATTATTGAAATTATTGAAATAAACTTGAAAAATGAAATTACCTAAGGCAAGAGCAAGAAGCCAGGAAGGGGAATAATCGAATGGCAGAAGCAGTCAAGCAGATAACAAATTAACAATTAGTCAATTACTATTTTTTTAAGGCAAAAGGGGCGCAAGTCTTTTTTTTTCTTTTCTTCTTCTGGTCTTTAACTTGACGTTTTCAATAGATAACAATTAGTCAATTGCTTTTTTTTTAGTTGGTCCAAGCCTACTAGTCTAGTACATGAGTTTTAATAATAAGGCCCAAGCTAGTATCCTACTATCAATTCGAGTCTAATTTTTTCTGTAACCATTTTTTCATTTGTATTTTTTTTTTTTTTTTTTAACATTTAGTGGGCTAGCGAAATACGAAAGATAGTACGAAAATTTGTTTAGGGGTAGCGAAAATTTGTTTCAGGGGTCGCGAAATACGAAAGATAGTACGAAAAACATAAAACCAAAAAAAAAATTTCCACTGCCGGGTAAAAGTTCAGGGGTAGCGACCGCTACCCCTGACCAATGAATAGTTCCGCCCCTGACGTTTACTATATTGAGTTTGAAACATAGCTTAATTAGGGTTTTATGTGAGGGAGGTAACTTTAACTTGTGTACAAGAAGTTGGTTTATAGAATGAAAGAATTATCATAACAAGGGGCCGTAATTAGAGGTGTACCGGAATATCACGAGCCATCGTCAAAATATTGTTATTCGTTATCAGTTTTCGTGAATTTTAGTTCGTTGTGTTCTTAGTCACTTATAGTACTGGTTTTGACACTGATCAGAAATATCTTACAATTTTACGATAACTAGGGTCCCGTAATTTTCGATGGCTCTAGGCTATAACAACAAACTTTAGATACAAAAGTTTGGATACAAGTATATTTTCTTCCTGAATTCTTTTGTTTCGTTTAAGAATTTACTTTGTAATATAGCATATCTTAATGCCAATTTGCCAATTCGATTGAAATAATCAAGTACGGAGTACTAAACTAATGATGTAAAAATGTATTGAAAAATATGGAGTAACATTGTCACGGGTAGATGCCTTTGGATGCAAACAAAATCCTTAGCTGTAATTGTGTTTTACATTCTTCAAAAAGTCTTGAACATTGTGAATTAATCTCTTATTTATGCAATGTGACTATTTTTATATACTAAAATGTATCCAATTAAAAGGAAGTTACATGTTGTAATTTGTGCAAGGAAATATACTCTACCATATTTTACCACTTTTGATTAATCTTTAAAATTAAGATCCAATAAAGTTAGTCAAATCAAAACAAAGAATAAGATCACATACATGTTGCTATTAGTCAAACATATTACAGTACTGAATTACATGTGATCATGAACTCAAGCATTTCATTTAGAAAACAAATAAAGCTTTTATTCCATGTTCAATGGTAAAGATATGTTTTTGTTCCATTAAGAAAGGCCATTGTAGCTTAATTAAGGTTCATTTAACTGAAGATCCGAAACAAATCTTTAAATTTGCATATAATAACATTCATTCTCGTGTAGCTTAAAAGTATGTGTATTGCTTAATCTCATGATTTCTTGATAAACAAATAATCAATGATAACAACGATAGTACGATATTTAATGAATTGGTATGTAACAACCAACTACCAATCCAAAATTTTGAATAAATATACTTTTGAACTAATATATATATATAAGTCAAGGGGCAGCAATTGTAGACTAGCGCGATCTGGTAAAAGACAAGGAAGACTCCTGAGGCTCCTGGGGGAGCGCTAGTGAGTTTGTGCTGAGCGACATATCAGGCTCACGTTAGCAACGATAAAAAGTGTGCTTAGTTTTGATTTTATATAGTGTATGTAAGATAGATAAAAACTCACTTGATTGAAATATTTTTTATTTTATTCAAGTCTTATCAATTTGCCTAAGCCTTATTTTATGACTCCTTTACAATCTTATCTTTTTTAATCACACGTTTTGATCTTATCTTTTGTAGTTGTTATTGCTCCATATATACGAATCATTATGTAATGTTAAGTATTTATTTTAATAATTTATCAAAGTTTGTCAAACCCCCACTACCCCCTCCCCCCCACCCCCCCCCCACTCACCTTACTCTCCCCCCCCTTTTTATCGAACCATCTAATAATTTCCCTTTATAACCGGATATATATATAAGTAAAGGATGGATATATAAGTATGGTAACGGTTATATATATATATATTAATAAATAGTCGCAAATAGAATGCAATAAGAGCTTTTATTCTATAAAGAAGTACAATGAAAATGATGACCGTAAATAAGGCGATTCGACCTTTTTTTTTTTTTTTTTCTTTCAATAGTAGTTCGTTTTTCTCCTTCGTCTGTCCTATCTCTCTTGGTTATGTTGTGTTTTTTTTAAAAGATGCCTTAAGACAGGCCCTCATGAAGTCTGAACCGTTTTAGACGCAGTAAGTACATTTTGTTTGGGCGTTCAGTCGGATCGTTTTTTTTTTTTTTTTTTTTTATTTTTTTTTTTTTTTTTTTTTTCGTTCAGTTGGAACGCGTCAGTAAAAGACCAGTAAGATCTTTAATGGTCTATGACTTGAGAGAGGTGCTCTAATTGCCATCTTGTTGCCTTCTTTTTGAACAGAAAAAAAAAAAAAAAAAATAGTACGAAGCAAT